>PVKP010000717.1:0-178312 GCA_004027715.1 Plecturocebus donacophilus
CCTTCTCTCTGGCTGCCCTTAGCATTTTCTCCTTCATTTCAACCCTGGTGAATCTGACGATTATGTGTCTTGGGGTTGCTCTTCTTGAAGAATATCTTTCTGGTGTTCTCTGTATTTCCTGGACTTCAATATTGGCCTGCCTTGCTAGGTTGGGGAAGTTTTTCTGGATAATATCCTGAAAAGTATTTTCCAGCTTGGATTCACTCTCTTCTTCACATTCAGGTACATCTATCAAACGTAGATTAGGTCTTTTCACATAGTCCTATATTTCTTGGAGACTTTGTTCATTCCTTTTTACCCTTTTTTCTGTCATCTTGCCTTCTCGTTTTATTTTATGGAGTTGATCTTCGACCTCTGATATCCTTTCTTCTGCTTGGTCAATTCGGCTGTTGAAACTTGTTCATGCTTCACGAAGTTCTTGTGTTGTGTTTTTCAGCTCCATCAATTCACTTACATTCTTCTCTAAGTTGTCCATTCTCGTTAGCATTTCGTTAAATCTTCTTTCAGCGTTCTTAGTTTCTTTGCATTGGGTTAGAACATGTTCTTTTAGTTCACAGAAGTTTCTTATTATCCACCTTCTGAAGCCTGATTCTGTGAGTTCATCACACTCATCCTCTGTCAGGCCTTGTTCTCGGAGCTGCGATTCCCTGTAGGAGGAGAGGCATTCTGATTTCGGGTGTTCTCAGCCTTTTTCACTGGTTTCTTCCCATTTTTGTGGATTTATCCACCTGTCATCTTTGTAATTGCCGACTTTCAGATTGGGTCTCTGAGTGGACGTCCGGCTTGTTGGTGATGAAGTTTTTTCTGTTTCTTAGGTTTCCTTCGGCGAATGCCCGTTCCCCACAGAGCTGGGCCTTCCCGGGTTCAGCTGTGCTTGCTCTCAGTCCTCAGTGCTTCCAATTGCTGTTCTCCTTGTGGGGATGGGACCAGCGGAGCCCGACTAAAAGGGCACCCAATCTCGTATACTCCGCACTGAGAAGCGCTGCGCCCGGGCGCCAGCAAAACAGCCACGCAGGCCAAAAGAGTCGTGCTGGCGACCCGTGTGGCTCCTTTGCTGGGAATCTCCCAGTTTGTGGGCATCAAAAATTCGTCTGAAATTGCGGCATCCACTCACTCTCAGCACTTTCACTGGGAGCTAAAATCCTGAGCGGCTGCTACGTGGCCATCTTGGATCTCTCTCCACCCGGTGATGAAGTTTTTCTGTTTCTTAGTTTTCCTTTGGCGGACGCCCCTTCCCCACAGAGCCAGACCTTCCCTGGGTTCGCTGTGTTTGCTGTGAAACTCTCAGTCCTCCGCACTTCCAATTGCTGTTTTCCTTGTGGGGATGGGAACAGCTGAGCCCATGTGTCCGTATATTCTGCACCAGGAAGCACTGCACTGGGGCACCGGCAAAACAGCCGCGCCGGCCAAAAGAGTCGCGCTGGCAACCCATGTGGCTCCTCTGCCGGGAATCTCCTGGTCTGTGGGCAACAGAAATTCGTCGGAAACTGCGGCGTCCACTCGTTCTCTGTGCTTTCACTGGGAGCTACATTCCTGAGCTGTTGCTAATTGGCCATCTTGGATCTCTCAGCTTTGCTTTTCAAATAAATTTCCCCCTGGGTTGGTGCAATCATTTTCCTGAGAGAGGAGCTATCTTCTGAGGGTGGACAAGGCCACATATTACTAAATTACTTCTTGTTGCTATATCAGACAAAAACACTTTCTGGTAATGATACTAGCTATTATGGGACCACATTGGGATGTAGTAGAACCCTAAGAGTGGCTCTATAGTCTCAAAATTGTGCTTCCTCACAAAGACCATGAAGCCTATTCTCAGTGTGCTAGAATATATTTGATTATCATCATCATCTGAAAGTTGTAATTCTTATTTTTAGTTTTCCTCTAACTGGAACTTTAGAGAGCTGTCCATGGGCAAGATGAAGGTGAAAGAAAAATCTAATTGGTGAAAAGATGCACTAGAGATTCCAATTAAACATGGTATACTGAATACACACATTTATCGTCCATATCCTGCAAAACAACACTGAAATAAAAGAAATAAAAAAGACATAAATTTAGATGAATAAGGGAAATGGGAGAGGATACAACAGACAAATGTCAATAGTACTTCAGAAACAGAAAGGTGGATGAACATTTAGAATTGATTTAGAAGAGCAGAAAAAGCAAAAACCCAAGCTTACAGTCAGGGAATCCAATTAACTGATTTGCACTGCCAGAAACAGGAATTAGAAGCACTGTGTACTTCTGAAGATGACAGCAACTATGTTAAAGAATGAAGAAGCTCTCTACATACTAACACATAAAGACCTACAACATGTAAGGTGAAAAAAAGGAAGAAACAAAACTGTGTGCACAGTACGACACCTTTATTGTAAAAAGGAAGATAAAGATATACATTTGTGCCAGGCGTGGTGGCTTACGCCCATAATCCCAGCACTTTGGGAGGCTGAGGCGGGCGGATCACGAGGTCAAGAGATCGAGACCATCCTGGCCAGCATGGGGAAACCCCATCTCTACCAAAATTACAAAAATTAGCCGGGCGTGGTGGCACGTGCCTCTAGTCCCAGCCACTTGGGAGGCTGAGATGGAAGGATCACTTGGACCCAGAAGGTGGAGGTTGCAGTGAGCTGAGACTGTGCCACTGTGCTCCAGCCTGGCAACAGAGCAAGACTATGTCGCCAAAAAAAAAAAAAAAAAAGAAAGAAAAAAGATATACATTTGTATTTGACTGCAAAAATTTAAATAAGATTTACACATAAAATGCTATAAAAGCCGGGTGTGGTGACTCATGCCTGTAATACCAGTACTTTGGAAGGCCGAGGCAGATGGATCACTTGGGGTCGGCAGTTTGAGACAAGGCTGGCCAACATGTTGAAACCCCATCTCTACTAAAAATAAAACAAATTAGCCAGGTGTGGTAGTGCATACCTGTAGTCCCAGCTACAGAGGCTGAGGCGTGAGAATCACTTGAACCCAGGAGGTGGAGGTTGCAGCGAGTCACTGCACTTCAGCCTAAGCAACAGAGCAAGACTCTGTTTAAAAAAAAAAGTTACAAAAAAGGAACCAAGAGAAAACCAGTAAAGTGATGTTGGAAATTAACATTATTACAGCAGAAATAAAAAAATTCAATGGCAAAACTGAAAGGCAAATTTCAGTAAATATGCTAGAGATTCAAACTAAAAAAATTAAAGTATGAATAAATAGGGAAGAGCAATTTAAAAATCTGAGGATCAGTCTAGTATGTCTGACATTAGAATAAGAGGATTTTCCAAAAGAGGGAACAGAGAAATTGGAGGAGAAAAAACTTTCGAAGAAACTGTACAAAACGTTTCCCAGAACTGAGGTATTGAGAGTCCCAGATTGAAAAAGATTGCTGAGTGCCCACAGCCCAAGAATGAAAACAGACCCACGTCATGGCAAAGCATCAAAAAATCAAAATATTGGAGATAAAGAAGAAATCATAAAATCTTCCAAAGCATCAGCTGAGAACAATGGGGCTTCTCAACAGACGCATTAGAAGCAAAAGAAAATGAAATGATGTGTTCAAGATTCTGAAAGAAAATAATTTCCCACCTAGAATTCTAGACAGGAAGAGAGAGAGAGAGAGAGAGAGCAGGCATGGTGTTGGTTGCTAAAGCAGAGCAAGACACATTTGGCTCATTGCTAAATATATGGATTTAGGAGCCAAACTGACTGAGTTCAAATCCTGGCTCCACAATTTATTGCCATCATTACTATGTAACCTTGGGCAAGATAAATAATCATTCTATGTCTCAGTTTCCAATATGCTAAATGAGAATAATAATTGTATCTGCTTGGCTAGTTGTGGTGGCACATGCTTGTAGTCCTAGCCGCTCAGGAAGCTGAAAAGGTAGGACCTCTTGAGCCCAGAAGTTAGAGGATGCTGAGAGCCAAGATCACGCCACTGTGCTGCAGTCTGGGTGATCGAGAAAGACCCTGTCTCTTTAAAAAAAAAAAAAGTATCTGCCACATAGTGCTATTGTGAAGATTAAAATAGTAAATATGTATAAAGTACCTGAAATATTCTCTGGTATACTGTAAGTGCTTTATAAGTGTTTCTAAGTGCTATCATTTTAATTTTCTATAGTAGAATGACAATAGATTACAGGGATAATATTTGAAACTGAAAATCTCTAAGAGCATGCTACTTAGAAATAGAGAGTACTAGAGAAAACACGTGAAGGAAAAGCGCATGATGGATTCAAAAGAGTGAGGCTAGGGAAGTGGGTGGGTCTCGCACAGGGCGCATCTAGTCTTTATTATAATGCTGGTATTACTCTTATAAGCATCCATATCACTTTAACAATAAATTAAAATAAAAAATTTAAAAGAAGTTTTTGGTCATAGTCTAAGGATAATATAGTTTAGACTTTCATGGGCATTTCTGCTTTAATATAAAAGGTACTGTGGTCAAAAACACTAAAATGAGCACTGCTTCTGCAGGACAAAACCCCATATGATTAGAGCTGAGTCTATACCAAGTAAAATATTAACTTGAGGCATTTATCTGAAAAATATCAGGATAATTCAATCCTCCCTGAACCCTTCAATTATCTAGTCCCAAATTAACAGTATTGAAAGAACAAAAGTGGGTAATTCTGGCATGAATTATTCAGATAATTTGCTGCTCCTCTAGTTCATTTTTGGATATGAAATCGCATTCTGAGTGACCAAACTTGGAAAGAAAAAGGCTTAAATTTAAATAACAGTTTTTCAAGTAATGTAATTTGCTGACTCATCTAGGCATGGATTGCATATTTCCACAGTCCATGATGATCAGACAGCAACTCACAGCATCAGTGTAGAAAGGTCCATGGCATGCACTACATTTCCACTGATAACCAAAACAGGAAAACCTTGCTATTTTCTGTGATCTCCCTCAGAGTTTAACTGAGAGCACATCTATAAATGTCATTTATTAAGAAATGGGATTCTGATTCAAGGTATGAAACTTGTATTTGAAGTACTGAAACTGAAACTCACTGTGGGTAGGTGGTTTTGTGACCAGAAGGCCAACATTGATAAAGAACACACCATTTTCCCCACTGTGGGAAGACAGGCTCAGTCCTTTTTTTATTTATACATTTCTCTCTTCTTCCTCTTTTCCTCTGTCTGGCTCCACCTCTTTCCAAATATCTATGAAGTCTCTACCATGCAGCAGGCACCAAAGGAGACATACGGAGTACACGTGGGGTACAAAGGTGCTATTGGGTGTCACTATTTTCATGAAGCTCTTAGGCCTTTCACAGAACTTGCCATGTTTTACTTGAATCCTATTTTAATTCTCTCTTGATTATAATCTCCCTGAATGAAGGAACCATGCCTTATCCTGGAAGAGCAAAATGTGTGGCTTAGAGCTGAAAATGGTGTTGCAAAGAATGGCCTGGCCATCCAGGGATGTGGCATTAGGAAGATTGTCCATCTGCACTGTCCTCAGCGTGAGAATGAAGAGCACTGGTGACTGGCGGAGGAGGTATATTTGGTGAAGGCACTGGAAAGTGGCTGTGTCAAGTCTCTGGTATTTTTAAACTAAACCAACCTAGACAGGCTCTGTTCTTTTAATGTACAAAGATGCCCCTAGTGGTGGCAGACGTGCAGTGCAAATATGATATTAATAGAACGTGTATCTGCTTTGAGGGCACACAATTCAAAACTGGATCTTTGGGGAATAAGGAAAGGAGCGTGGGGGTGGAGAAGTGACTTGTCCTTAGATTTTCTGACGATCCTTAAATCAGGAGTGGATTGCTAAAAGCAAGTGTTCTGGTGGGAAGATTTTGGTATACAAGGCAGTTCTCTTCCTGGTACCTCCCCACTGTTGGTTCACATGTGTTCACAAGTTCCACACATTCATTTCCTGCCTCCCTGGGGCAGTGATTTAAGAGAGTATGAGGGTCTTCCCTGCTTTTTTTAATGTCTCAACTCATCATACTTTGATACTAACTAAACTGTTTCACATCTTCCTGTGATGCAGTCTGCTTTCTCCTTTTCCCAGTGTAGAGGCTTATGAAAAGATACCCCATTTGTGCATCAGTCTTGGGAACTCTGCCAGCCCTTAGAAGGACTTTGCTACATTGTGCTTAGACACTGGGAAGATATGATCATTCTGGCTTCTCATAACATGGACACTTTTTCTTTATACACAAGACCGTGCCTTATTAGTGACAGTTCCCCGTAATTCTACTGTGCAGTGGTCAATGGAAACCCCAAACTCTGCCCCATTTGAAAGAAGGAACTGTCACTTAATTCATGTAAAGAAATAGTTCATGTTTACAGCCTCCTCCTCTTCTCCAAGTTATAGTATGAAATCAGGGTTTTCTTTCTGAAAATACTTTGAAACTCTAGGCGAGGCTGAGGTGGGTGTGAGCAGGAGTGGAGTTGTACAGAGAACAGAGAACACAGAGCGCCTAAGGAAGGATGAGGAGGTGGGAAAGAGAGAAAGTGAGAAAGAAAGAGCTGGCGGTGGTGGGGGGTCGGGGGCAGATAAAGACAGAACACTTGGGGAAGCATTAGGGGAAGAAGTACCTGGGGTACATTACGGGGAGAGCACAGAGTACCTGGGAACTATGGGAGCTGGGAGGGTCAGCGCTGCTCTAGGGGTGTCTGGAGCAGAGGCAATCACCTAACTTCAGGTACCTGGCTGTTGTCTTTTAACTTTTGCTTATTGGGCATGGAGCCTGGTGCCAGTAGGTTAGAAACGAAAACAGAAAATTATACTTCCATTCAGGGCTTAGAACATGAAACTACAGGCTGGATGTAGTGGTTCACACCTTAATCCCAGCACTTTGGGAGGCTGAGGGGCGTGGATCACCTGAGGTCAGGAGTTCGAGACCAGCCTGGCCAATATGGAAACCCCGTCTCTACTAAAAATACAAAAATTAGCCAGGTGTGGTGGCAGGCACCTATAATGCCAGCTACTCGGGAGGCTGAGGCAGGAGAATTACTTGAGCCTGGGAGGCAGAGGTTGCAGTGCGCCAAGATCACGCTGCTGCATTCCAGTCTGGGGTGTCAGAGTAAAACCCTGTCTCGAAAACAAACAAAACAAAACAAAACATCTACAGTTTCTGAGCAAAAACTCAAATGTCTGTAGTGTTAGGCACTAACTACTTTACTAAATACCTTTTCAATAACAGCACTTTTAATACACTTCTGTGAACTGATGCATTGGTAAGATTTGTCTGTCTCTAGAAGGATGCACTCAACATATATTAGATAGTTTGATAACATACCTACATGGTTGAGTAACTTTATCATTATTCTTTCAAGAATCAAGCATATGGGTTAAAAATATGTTGACACTTTAAGGTCAAAAAATGAAGGCAAGATTAAAATACGGTTATTTGATCATACATACTGAAATGATAGCAAGGACACATCTGTTCAGCGGCATCAGGGTCCTGTTGCACTGGCTGCATCAGAATTCTGGAAATGGGGCTAGGGCTATGCTCTGGGTGGGAGCAGGTTTCAGCCATGGCCTCACTTTTACTTTCCAATGTCTTCCACATCTTTGCTTTTCTGTTTAGTGTGATGTCCTGGCAATAAGGACAGAAATGTGTGTGTGTGTTAGGGGTGGGGGAAAGATACCCTAAACTCTAACCCTCTAATGGGCACAGCAGATGACCATTACCATAGCAGATATCATCTCACTACTGGCGAAACAGACCAGTCTCTTTGAAGTGGCTGCTAAACAACTTTAAGAACTATGCAAAATATTTGATACCAGCTCTTGGCTCCTGATATACAATTCCCAGTCTGGCTAATTCCTTGGCAGTGAAACCCACACTAATGGTGTTTATTGCTTTATGATTTTCAAGGTGTCCATTCTAATGCTGGTGCTAGGATTAGGGATTTCCTGATGTTAACCCCTCAGGCAACTGTGCCACTGTGGTCAAAATGGGTGTTACTTGTGGTGGTGGGGGTTACACCCTTTGCCTATCAGTAACTGGAATCAATGCTCACTTTGTGCAGATTGCAGATGGACTTAAACTCTGGGAAATGAATGTTTCACTGCCATTAGTAATTGCAAAAATTTCCTTGGAATTATAATAACCTAAAAGCAACTTGTCCTTTGTAAGGTAAAGATTAATCTGCTTATTATAAACTAAGTGATCCTCTGCAGTTGAATTTTTCACACTGGGAAATCTGCTCAAAGGAATAGAGTTGAATCTAATTTTAAAGGGCATTGAAAAGAAATTTAGATTCTTTGCTATCAAGATGTGTTTAGAAAAATAAATAGCAAACAGAACCCTCACAGAGCAGACTTTCTTTAAATTGTTTTATTTATTGTCCTTATTTTTCCTTTATCAGAAAAAAAAATAACAATTTCTTAGGAACTAAAATGGAATTCCAGTGTATTCCTGGAACTGGGATCCATCGCCTCACTCTTTCCCACAGGGTTATGCTGACAGGGCAATGCAGAGGCAATAACATTTGGCCCCAACTCCATCCCAATGACTGCCACTGGTTTCCAAAGTTGTATCACCCCAGGCATCCCTGCTATCTCAGAGGAGCCATTTGGTGGTCCAGTAAATTTGGGGGCCAAGATTTGGAGTCATTGCTAAGAGATGAACACTTAGTTCATTTTCTTCTTGCAGTAGGGTCCCACAGGCAAAATGAGGCAGGTCTGGATATTTTTCAGGCCTGCATTTTCACTTTAATCTTAATTTATCAGAGGAATCATTATTTCAGCCAGAGAGATCCATTCTTGCTTTATCTAAGGAGCAAACCAGCTTAGTTCTCTCTGTATGTCATTATGAATGAGTGAAACCTCTCCTTTCTAGCATGAAAGAACTAAGGTTCCCAGTTTATATGGAAACACATGTCAAATTACAGCCATGATAAAGTATGGGTTAATTTACAGGATAATGAGGGGAAGGGGTCAATATGTTTATTTAAATATATTGAATTATTTTGGAGTTTCTAAATATTTATTGCTCAAATTAAACTCTGTTAATAAGTAAAGACAGTGAATCTAACAGGTTCTAAACTGAGCCTTTAGAAGGACTTTTCCTTAAGCTTAGAAAGGGAGAGTGTTAACCTAGTGTTAGATAACTGAGTAGCCCCATAAGCTCATTTCGTGCTCTGTTTTGGAATCCTATTATAGCCTATGTCTCAGCTTTGTTCCCTTGCTTATAAAAAGACAGAATGAAATATTTCTGGCAGGAGAGTCTACTGTGATACTAATTGTCTTGCTCCCTGTTGCTGTAGGAGCCTGGAAGAAATAAGAGGTATTCTTCCCCTTCCCAAGGAGTTTGCCAACTCTTTGTGCTTTCTTGCCTCAGGTGGTTGCTGGTAACTTCTGTTTAAGGACAAAAGCAGAATTTTCCAGGCACTAGAAAACACATTCCTCCCAAGATGTGGACAGAGAAGGGCACAGGGGTGGGGAACTCAGGTTAGGAGAATGAAATAGAAAGGGGCTAATATCGAAGTCAAGGAGGGGAATGAGTATTTTTTTCTATTCCTTTTCCACCCCAGGCATTGGGCTGTCAGCACTAGCCAAGATTCCCTGCCCTGGTGTGGCTGGAAGCAGTTCAGACGCCTGGCTTCTGGCAATACGTGAGCCTGACCCAAGCAGACCACTGGTGACCAGTAAATATTGAAGCTCCAAGGCTCTTCCTTTAACACACTGAATTAATGAGCCCCCTAGGGGGATCCCCTAAAATGACTGAGATTTAATTTCCCTCCAGCCTGAACAAAGACCTAGAGCAGATTAAATCTGATTTAGAAGGGTAAAAAAGGAGAGTGATTTTCTTACAACTTAGTATTCTCAACTAAAATTTATACCCACAACACACAAATGCACCCACCTCCACCCCAACCCATCCACCTACCCAGATACATTCATTGGAGGATTCTGGAAGAGTGCTGAATGGCATGTCATAATTTTTCAATTAATTTAACTATTTTAAAAAATGAAAGCCTTTTATGACTAGGTGCGGTGGCTCACTCCTGTAATCCCAGCACTTTGGAAGGCTGAGGCAGGTGGATCATTGAGGCCAGGAGTTTGAGACTAGCCTGGGCAACATGGCAAAATCCCATTCTACTAAAATTATAAAAATTAGACAGATGTGGTGGCACAGGTCTGTGATCCCAGCTACTGGGGAGGCGGAGGCAGAAGAATCATTTGAACCCAGGAAACACAAGTTGCAGTAGGCCAAGATCACGCCATCACACTCCAGCCTGAGTGACAGAGTGAGACTGTCTCCAAAAAAAAAAAAGTGATAGTCTTTTAAAATGGGTTTAGGGATGTAACTGTTTTGAAATAAAGCAATTAAGGCACACTGGTTTCATCCCACAGAGAGATGAAAACTATGCTGCAGAAGGACTTTGCCCAAGGAGGTGGCCCGGTCATTGGGGACTCGATTCTCTCCTTTCTGTGTGATGTAGTCCATGTATTTTGAATTGTAAACATTTTATTTGAGAAGACCCTTGTTTTATTACTGGGCACTCATAAACCTGGCTCATGGACTGAAATTGTGTTCAGAATGCTAACCTAGAGAAATTTCAGAAAGGCAGGCCCTTGCGTCTCCTGAGATCAGCAGAATGGTGATGAAAGGAGCTTTCGGTTTATAATCAGAACAGAAATAAAATTCAAGCTCTGTTTCAAAGTTTCGATTCTGATTGGAGGTTGACTCTACTATGACAGAAAATTTAATTTCAATACTTTCTTGGTACTCGACTCCATTAAAACAAAGATTGAAAGCCAAGGTCAACTAGAAAATACAGCAAAATTTTGTGAACTGAGATTCTTGTGGCTGACACTGGAATAAAGCCCTCCAAGGGCTGACTAGTGACCTAAGACCTAGTTACCATTACATCTGTGCCTGCTTCTACTTGGGAAAATAGTTTCAATTTTCTTCTTCCTTGGTGTTATCCCCTGCTGAAAGGTGCTCCAAGTCCACAATTTAAAAGCTCATGCAATTCAAAGCAAAGTATGGCAATGCTGCATAACACATCTCCTAGCACCACGTACCGTGCGTAGTTACGCAGATGCTCTTCAATCAGCGTGTTAGAGGAAAGATTGATGCAGCTGCTGTACATTTCCTAGAGAGGTGCAATTAAAAATCATCTGAAAACATGCAACAAGCTCAGCACATGCACAAGTCACAATAAACGTGAAGCATGCAGGAAGATAGAGGACAGTGGCTTAGTATGCACTTTAAGGAGCATGGGCAACTGAGATGATTCTTCTACTACTGAGCAGCAGAACCCAGTAAGTTACCTGGAAAAGTTTTATTTGAGTGACCTAAGTTTTGACACAATTAACCCAAAAGGTCTGGTGTTTTGGGCACAAGTATGCCTTTTCCAGCTGAAACAAATATAGGATAAAATCTTTTATAACAAGGACAATTTACAGAGGAAATCGATACATAATTTAAAAATTGGTGTTCAATTAATTAGAGAAATACTCAAAAACTTGATTTGGGTACTGCAAAAAGAATTCAGACAATTCTTGGACCTCACTGTAATGGGATTTTAACATTATAGCTGATGATAAATTATAAAGATTCTGCAGCTCCACTGGGTGGTTTATCTGGATCACATGGTGAATGATCTAGGTCATTCCATTCCACGGAGAGTTTTGCATTTTGGCTGCTATACCATTTTTTAATGGCATGGCAAGTACGAAGCTTGCAGAACACATTGCCTAAAAAGATGTTCGTATCTCTTATCCACTGGATATCAATCACAGATTATTGTGCATGGGTTTCCAATAAAGGCAATTATAAAATGTGGTTCGTGACACACTCTGCCATCCCCTGTGGGCTGGAAAGCGCTTCGAGCCCCTATAGGCTCCAATCAACACTTAGGGGTGTAAAACACCTATGTGGAGGTCCCTGTGGTGTATTCATTTCAAAGGTTATCCCAAAGTTGTGTGGTTAAGTCTTTAGAAATAGAGTTTCCATTTATGTGCTTTTTAATTGGGCCTGAGAATAAACTATCCCATCAAATGAAGAAAACAAACTCTTCCTTGGGACAGAATAAGTGCCAGTGTAAGACTAAACTTGCACTGATTGGTAGTTTCATATTGCAGAAATGCCTCCCAGTCTAGGACCCCTAACACCTAATGATTATGCCATTTAGGGAAATTTAAGGACCAGAATACAATCTCTTATGACCTTTTTAACCTTTCTCTCTTATTTTCCAAAAGAAGAGCAAGGGGTATGTATCTAACATGACATGTCTCATTAGACACATGAACTTGGCTTTCCGTGCATCCCTTTGGGTATTTTTCTGGGGATTCCCTCAAGGAAGTAGGGGCCCACAATCTGTGGTATTAGGAACAACATAATCAATTCAAAGGAAGAAAAATAATATTCTCCAAATAGCACTTACTGCCTTATTCTTTCCTTTGCTAGCAGAGCTGGCAGGGTTTCCCTTGGCATCTGTTGTCTTCCTCCCAAGTGAGGTCAAGGGCAATGTAGAGGTCTTCAGCTGGTTGGCTGCCTGGTAGTTATTATTATTGTTCTGGTTGCCACTTAGCGTCTCCATGATAGATCGAAAGGCTCCAAAAGGCCTTTTCAGTTGATCCCCTGATTCGTTACTTGTGGAGGTCCGCTGGAGAGTCCTGCCCTTGTCTTTGTCTTTTTCTCCATTCAGTTCAAGGCTAGGCTGCTCCATCTGCACCACAGGCTCCTCAAAGGTAACTCTCAGTTTCAAGTTCTGAGATGTCCTGCGCTTGGAAGATGGAGACTTGAGGGCACTCTTGGGACTTGTGGCAACTTTCTGGGCAGCAGTGCTGTCAGGGCTGGGCTGTGGAGGGTCACCAGAAGGCTGGTTTGGAGGAGTGCTCCCTGAGCCTGGATACTGGGATTCCAAGTCTGGTTCACTGCTCTCTGAGGTGGGAGATGGGCTATGGCCATCCAGGGATTTGGAGGCCTTGATGCCGAAAGGAAACCTGCGTCCCCCTGATGCCAAGGTATGTTTCTTGATCATCAGGTGCAGGCTTTCTGTGCTGTCCATACTCTCTACACTTTCTACAATGGGCTGTGGCCTTGGTCGGTCAGCCTTCCTCACTGGGGTGTTCTTGGGGTCCTCGGAGTTGTTGGAGTCCGTGTCAGACTCACTCAGTGACCTCTGCATCAGCTGTCTCAGTCTGGCTAACTTCAGTTCCCTCTTCTCCAGCGGGATCTTTTTAGGATTTCTAGAGGAAGCCTGAGCATCCTGGAATTCCAAGGACAGTTTCTCCTGGGTGCAGACATTCTCTGAGATTTCCTTTCCCAATAACTGGCGTAGGATTTTATCAGAATCTTCATCTTTTGCTTTGCGTCTAGCCCGGCTAGAGGCTGAGAGGCTTCCAAGAACCTGAATCCCCTCTTGGACTCCTGGCTTGCTTTTGGCTACAGAATCATCATCTGCATCTGGAGATTTCCAGTGGGACTTTCTGGAGGCAGGTGAGGATGGTGAACTAAAAAGAGGATGAAGGAGACATGAGATGATTTCCTATTGGGTTGAAATGACTCAGACACAAGTCACTGCGTGGCCTTTACTGCCACTAACAATGCACAAGTAAATAAGAACAGAATGCAAATAAGTACTTAATGTCTTTTCAAAACAATGTGCAAATACTGCATAGTATCAGCCATAAGTTGCCTTATGCCTTTGGCTATAACTACTGTGACTACTAAATTTGTCTGTTTTACTGTTTATACATCAATTTTGCATAAATTTTCTCAGTTAATTCCATTGTCAACAAACTTATCAAGCTATATATATTATTCCAATTTCACAGATGAAGAATTGAAAGATTCAACTCTTACAAAAGAGTACATGACTTGTTTATAGTCATGGAATGAAGAAATAGCAGAATCAGAGAATAGACCAGGTCTTCAGACCCTAGGTCCAATGCCTTTTTCACTGTGATTTCTCATTTTTATTCCTCTTTATAAGAAGAAAATGTTTTCTATTATCATCCTCTTAAAATATATCAAAGGAAGTTCAGTAGAAGGCTCAACAATTTCGGATACTTAAGAACGCTAAACACCAATGTGCCTGGTATTACCTGGGTGAAGAAGGGAGTGACTTGCCCTCTGATTTCTGGGCTTCTAGAAATTGTTGGAGTTGGTTCTGCAGTGTGACACGTTCTACTGTTTGTCTGAAGAAACAACCAAAGCACATGAGCTCTCTGATACTGGCTACTGCTATAAATTAGGGGGTATAAATTTTTTCATAATAATTTCCAGTAAATTGCTATAAATACAAAAGCCTTAAAAGTGCACATAATCTTCATCCTTACCGTTCAGAAATTTTCCTAAGGAAACTATCAAAACTACCCCAAAAGGATATTTATTGTCAATATTAATGAAAAACTATAAGTAACCTAAATTCTTATCAGTAGGTCTGAGTAAACAAATTATAAGTGTATCTATAATGTTAGCTATTAAAATGATAAAATATTTGAGTATCTATGGACATAGAAAAAGGTTCCCCAACTATGTCTCTGTAAAACATAAAGCATACTTACATATATAAAAATATGTACATGTGAAGTCTACTTTACTTTCATTAAATAATAAAGGAAATTACAAAATACTATGTGCAGTATACAGACAATCCCTGCCTTACTATACTTCAACTTGTGATTTTTTGAATTTACAGTGGTGAGAAAGTGATATGGATTCAGTAGAAACTGTACTTTAAGTATTCATACAACCATTTTTTCTCACTTTCAGTACAGTAGTCAGTAAATTACATGACATATTCAATACTTTGTCATAAAGTACAGTTTATATAGATTATTTTGCCCAATTGTAGGCTACTGTAAGTGGTCTGAGCATGCGTAAGGTAGGCTAGGCTAGGCTATGATGTTCTACAGGTTAGGTGTATTAAATGCATTTTCACCTTATGATATTTTCCATTTGTGATGTGTCTATTGGGATGTAAACCCATGGTAATTTTAGGAGCATCTGTAATCTCATTTTTAAGAAAACTCTCCCTCTCCACTCATATATGTGTATATGTATATATATTCTATTTATTATGTATTATATATAATATATACATATTCTATTATATATAATAGAAATATTATATCTATTTATTATATGTTTATTATTGACATATATATGAGTAGGAGGAGAGTTAGCTTTTTATATATATAAAATAATAGAAAATATGGAAGGATATACTTCAAAATGTTACATTTACTTTTCCTAAATTGTTTGAATTAAATTTTTTTTTAATTTAAAAATTTTTTAGAGAGAAGGTCTTGCTGTGCTGCTCAGGCTGGACTTGAACCCCTGGCTCAAGTGATTTTCCCACCTCAGCTTCCCAAGTAGCTGGGACTGCAGATGTGTCCCACCTAGTTTGGCTTGACCCACAGAATTGTAAGATAAATTTGTGCTGTTTTAAGCCGCTACTCTTGTGGTAATTTGTTACAGAGCAACAGAAAATTATTATAATAATACAATTAGCAGAAAAAAATGACAGCAGCCCTCATGCACCAGGACATATAACTAAATAAACATATCATAAATGTTCTTAAAATGACTGCTGTACTTTAGATATTGGCTTGAGGAAGCCCAATGTTCTCCTTGTCGAGTGTCACTGTGTATAATCAGCAATAATTAACTGCCTAAATCTAATTCTGTGAGATCAGATTCTGCTAATATCCTTCTATAAGCCCCAAGCACTTTGTTTTTCCTCAGAAGATGTCAATTTTAGTCCAAACATTTCATCACTAAGACCAGAGAAGTCTGTGATCTCATTTTATCTCACTCATTCTTCCAGATTCACCTACTGAAATGTAATTGCCTAATGTGGGAACAAGCAAGCAAACGTTTTCTTAAAGAACCAAATAGTAAATATTTTAGGCTGTGAGCCATACAATTGTATCACAACTTCTTAACTTGCCTTTGCAGAAAGTAATGAGTCCTATACAATAGACAAGTGAATGTGTGTGGCTGTGTTCCAATAACATAATATTTACGAAAACAGCTGATGGGCTGGATTTGGTCCATAGTCTCTAATTTGCTGATTCTGGTCTAATGAAAAAATAAAAATGAAAAATACATAAAAACATTCTACTCTTCTCATTTTGCTAGCTGTTATTGCATGGCACGTTTTCAAGGAAAATATGTATTGAGGGGATGAAACAGATGAAGAAAGATTAGAGTCTGCTTTTAAAGCGTTTATAATATGTCTTAAAGTGAATTATGACACAGTCAAGAAAAATATTTTGGGGTAATGGGGTTGACTGACAGCTTGAATCCCAGGTATGAATGGAGAAGGAAGACTCCTTTCTGGATTCTATAGAAGCCCTCAGGAAGAACTCATCAGCTTTAATTGTAGAAAAGAAAATATATGGGCATATGGCCTCTGTATTAGTTTGATAGGGCTGCTATAACAAAATACCACAAACTGGGTGGCTTAGAGAATAGAAGTTTAATTGTCGCACAGCTCTGGAGGCTGGAAGTCTGAGATTAAGGTGATGGCCAGGCTGACTCCCTCTGAAGGCTGTGAGGAGAAGCTATTCCTTGCCTCTCTCCTAGCTTTTGGTGGTTTGCTGGCAGTCTTTGGCATTCCTTGGCTTGCAAATGCACCGTCCTGATCCCTGCCTTCCTGTGTACATGGTGTTCTCCCTGTGTGCATGTCTGTGTCTAAATGTTCTCCTATTATAAGGACACTAGTCAGAATAGGACCCATCCTAATGACCTCATTGTAACTTGATTACTTCTGGAAAGATGCTGTCTCCAAATAAGGTCACATTCTGACATACTTTTTTGAGGGAGACACCCATAATAGCTAGACTTGTTGACTAGCACTTCAGTAGAGCTGAAGGTTGCCATTTCTAAATAGTAACTATATTTATTAAGTCTAAGGAGTTGCTGAAGTTTGGAAAAGGCACTCAATACTGTCTTCCCCCAGAATTCTGGACTAGGAATACCGGTGTTTTCCATCCTCTCTCTTGTCCTTGTCTATGTTATTGATATCTGGGAGCCTGAAGGCACAGTGTACTGTGGCTGTACTAAGTTGATTTCTCTATTTATTTCTAGTTTTGCCAACTTCACTGAAATACAGTAAGTAAAAGACTAGGGTATACAATGTAACCTCTTTTAGTTCATCTTGTCATTGGTCCAACTATAGCTGTCCACAGCATTCTGCTCTGGAGACAACTGAAGGACTGTAGTCTATTAGTATATATGTGTACTTATCCCAGGATCGCCAACTGAGAGTGTAGCCAAGATTTTGACCTTGAGCAGTTCACCTATAAAACAGCGATTGCAGCTTGTGAAACTTTTGTAGATTCTACTCTATGGAGAAGGAGAATGTTTTGTGATCTTTTCTCTGAGTATGAACCTTTAGAACAAACATTCCACTGGATTAAAGTGCCTCTTTATAGATATGTCTATACATTACTAGAGGGACTAGACATCAGTATAGCATTTTTGGAAAGATATTAGTTGACACCTATTCACATTTTAAACATGTATGCCTTTTGCTCTAGCAATTCCTTTTCCAGGAACTTGTTTTTAGACATATCTATACATCTTTGTAAAGGCATTTGCATAAGTGCGTTCACTGTGGGAAGACAGATTACTGAGTTATTAATTTGTGAGCGTTTTCTCTGTGATTGCATTGAGACCTTTAGGTTTACCTGGCTCACCTAAACTGGGGAAGTTTTGTATAAATAGGCCAAGGATACTTGGCAGTGACCCCTTCTTTTTAAGTTTCAAAGTTTATTTTATTTTTTCTAGAAGTCTAAACTCATTAAAGGAATTGTTCTAGTCCTAACAAACGGAGGGGTGGAGGGGCACAGAGACTTGTAGCTCGAAGTCAAAAGAGTGGGAGAAGAGAGATAAGGGAGATTTCCCCAAGCTTAGAGGAGAGGCAGAGGGTCCAAGGCCTGGTCATACGGATGCATGGATTAGAATTAATTGAGGTCTTTCACCCAACCAAGGCTTTTTCAAATGAGTGGTAGTCAGAAAAAAAAGTATGTTTGTGTTTGTATATAAAACTTAAAGGTAAGATTACTTTCCTCTAAAATTTAATTTTTAAGATTTACCCTCCTAATCTGTCAACATTACTTTGAATACTGACTCTGATTTTCAGGAATCCCTTCCCAATCTGGCAACAGTATGTAATGGGGGAGCTTTTCAATGGCTGACCTTGGTTCCCCTCAGGCAGGTGTAAACTCCTTAGTCCTTCAATTTACCAGAGACCTACCTGATGACCTTTCATCTGGGCCCTCTTTCTCTAAGCAAAGTGTGACAATCTCCCAGAAATACTTCCTTGACATCCAGATATGCACTGGGTACCAGTTTAATAATCTTATCAAGGAAAGAACTAACTGTAGTTAGTTGTGGAGTGTCTGAAGTAACTTCATGCTGACAGAGCACTATTTTTGATTGTGAGGATTCATGAGTCATCTATTTAATATTTATAATAAATGTGCTGGTGATAGTCACCAAGTTATTTATCTCTAATTTCCCCCACACAGTTTTCTTTTTGAGAAAACTGAGAAACTGGTCCATCTCTAGATTTTTCCTTTCTCTCATGTTCTTCATGATTTCCTAAAATATTAAGGACAGAAGTGTAGAGATGATGCCTGTGAATGTGTCCAGTTCTCTGTAATCTGGCCCTGAGGTGTGAACACAGAGAGGCTCTCTTTCCTTGTCCACTGGCCTGAATTCCCTTCTTAGGGAGCTTGCTGTACACTTTGCTGTTTATATATAATTTTGCCTCTGCAGAGATGGCATCTTCAGCATGAACACTGGCTATGAGGACTCTGGATGGAAGAAGAACGGAAGAGGAGAATGCTAGGAATTCCCTGTGCAACTAGAGAGGAGTGGTCAGGGAGTGCTTCAGGAGAAATGGGCTGAAGCCTAAGTACAGCAATAATGAGTTGGACTTGGTTTGCATGCAACCAACAGGACACTTACTCCTTTAGCTGCTTGGTTAACTTCACGACCTGAGAGGCCAGCGACATGCAGGTCTCCACCACCACCAGGTACCTGGAGCACAGGGTGTGCCCCTGCCGCTCGGCGCTCTGGGAGGGCTTTTCCCCGGCGTGGTTCTGCATGGTGACATTTGCTCCATATTCAACCAAGGTCTGTCAGAAAATGAAGAGACATGCGTATCAGGACATCCCTGTACACATTATTTTTTAATGACTAACAGAATGTTGAATAGGATAAAGAGAGCCTCTAGGGACCTTTCAGCAGTCAGTATCACACACCTCCCTTCAGAGTCTATCATGACGCAGCAGAGCCAATCCCACTGCTACCAATGCCCACCCACAGCGCACAGGAGAAGAGGGCTGGGAAGGAGAGGAGGAGGCCGTCCATAGAGTGCTCTCCTTTATGAGATATGCAGCGCAGTCTCTGGGGTGGGTTCTGTCCCTTGTCATGGTTGGGCTCCAAGAGAATCACTTATAAAGTCAGAGATACCTGAAAGAGGGGGAGACTGGAATCCCACCTGTTCTTATTTGCTTGGGCTTTAGTAACTGCATTTGGTCTCTGGTCATTGGTTTTGGAATAACACTTGTTTATCTGTTGCTGAGCCCACCTGATCAGGAATAAAAACTGGAGAGAAATGACATGGCTGAGAGTGGGGAGGCTGTGAAGCAGCCCCACACTCACATGATGCGCCATGGTAAGGGCATGTCTGTGAATTGAGGAGGTTTTATAGAAGAGAGCTCTGTGTGAGCTTCTTATCACCCCTTTAATGAGGAGAGGGCTCTCCGGCAGCGACTGGCAGTAGGGTGCCCCAGAGGTGGAGGAAACTGTGTGGGGTAGGAGGGGAAGGCTCCAGAGGGTCCTCTCAAGACCCTACCCACAGCATTCACTGGAGAGCCAGCATCTAAAGGTTGCCACAGAGGGCATCAGTGACCACGGCCAGCTAAAGAAGCAGGGACAACATTCAGGGGGTTCCATCCCTTTTCCAGTTAAGCAAAGAGACACTGGACTTTTTCTCTTCATACCTCCTCCTTGTTTTTGACACTGCAGCTCAGAAGAGATAGGGGGATAGGAGCTAAAGTAGTGTGTAAAAACCACGTCTCACTCCCATTCCAAGTCACTTGAATCTTGAGTCTAATCTGGGTGGGAAGGAGAATGCTTTGAATCAGAAGTAAGACTGAGACTTTAAAGTGGCTTGGAGTAAATTTTAGTAGTCATAAGAAAGGAGAAAGTTATGAAATCCGGTCAAGGTATCATTAGTAGTGGAGAGAGAGATTTGATGGAGCATGGTTGAAATTAATAATTAAAAAATCACCCAAACTGTTTTGTGTCCATACTGTGTATTATTAGATTCCACATGAAGTTATTATATCAATATTAATCAACCACTATAATATGATATATTCTTTGACAATATCATGATGAGATTGTAAACCTGGATGAATTTTGGTAGTAGACAGTATTTTCTCCTAACCAATAGTTGTAATATTTAAATATTTAGACTACTTAGACTCAGAAGTCAATAAAGAGCTTCATTTTCCTTTTGGTTTATGATCACTCACCATGAAAGGTCAACTCACCACAAAGCTGTTGCCACCTACTTCACAGGAGTGTCACAGAGACTGTGTCAGTATTGAACTCTGAGAGCTCTTGAAGAGATGCACTATAAACACACACTGTTATTATTCCCCCTTGATCTGAACTCTGCAGTTTTCTTTCCACTGTTTTCCTTACTCAGTCCCCTCCTCATCTCTTAAGGTCCCTTGCTCACTTTCAGTCTCTTATTTTTTTTCTTTAAATTTCACACCCAGTGGACAGACCCCCTTCCAAGATTATCCAAGTCTCCACTTCCATGGTATCCAGTGCCAAAAACATCGTTTGTGTGTAAGTGGAGAGATGAATGCTCTAAAGGGACGGACCATCTCTCCTCACATACTAAAAAGAAAAATAACTAAAATCTCAAATAGAATTAGTGCTATCAGCTGGCTTTCTTTGGCTTTAGTCATTTGTTAGCTGATTAAAAGTTTGTTTCAAGACTATTAAATATTAGAGTGTTCTCTTAAGTAGAAAAGCATAGTTTTCAGTGTTTATTCAATCATCTTTCCTTCACACAAAAATGCTACTCCTCTGATATTTCTGCGGAACCTGGTAAGAATTTAAATTTCTCTTCTATACTTTCCAATTCTGTACACTCTTTTTAACACTTGGTACCTTAAATTAGAAGGTGCATGCTTTGCCAACAATAATAGAAAAACTTTCAGATATCTGGACTATTTCCTATCAAGTTAGTTCTCCAAACAGCAGTTTCATGTGAGTAGGCACTCTAGAGAGATTTCTGTTATTATTTCTGCTTTTTGTTTTCATAAATCTCTTGCCTTTTATATTTATAGTTTCCCCATATATTCTCTTGTCATTTCCCAAGTCTTCTCTACCTTCCCGAACAAGTGGTTCTCACCTCCCCGTTTTCTGTTTTGGATACCATCTATCTTGCACCCAGGAGGGCCGCAGAGGGCCACAGTAAGTACGTGTTGAATAACTGAGCACACTGAGTTTGCAACATAGGAAAATAACACACGTGTAAGCTGAAAAAGGAATGCTGAATGCTGCGTTCTTAAAGGTAGAAAATGTATTCTATTCTATATATATGTAACATATTTTGAATTGTATGAACTTGAAGTAAAAGTTTTGTCTCTAATTGTGACCTTCAACCATAAGTTGTCAATTTCCCTATCCCACTTATCAGGTAGATATGGGAACAAATCCATAGATGTTGCGTCGCTTTCAATGATAATAATGGTATAACTGGTCTGATTCTGGTAATTATGTCTGTAAATGAAATTGTAGACCAAGTCTAAACTTGGACTTTGTTTCCAGCTGAAAGCCTTTCCTTTCCTCACATTGTCATGCCTCTTCTACCTGCTACTCCTCCTTCAGCTATCCTCCCTTTTTGCTCTGTCACTGAGGGCAGTCAACATTTTCTAGGTGAAAGGTCTGTATACTTCACACTCCTGGAGATCCCCGTTGGGCTCTCCTGCCATGCACTACTCAGATGGCAGCTCTGAGTGTGGCCCAGCTTCGTGCAGCTCTGCATTCAGCTGAGGGATGAGATGCTACCTCTTCTTCCCATAGGAACCCCACACTCTCTAGGGAGCTTTCTTGGAGCACCCCTCATGTGGCTTGGGGCAGGGGGACGAACCTCCTTCCCCTCTCTTGTGGCTCCGCTCCCCAACTTTTTTACATCATTGCACACACTGGACATGACAATATTTGGAAGGCAAGTTAGGCTAAAACAATGAGGCTACTTGAGGCTGTTGGGTGCAGTGGTTGGCCAATCAAGGCCTGGTTAGCATGCCCAAGGGCTGAGAAGATCAATATATAAATCCACCTCCAACCAATTCTGGGCCTTTTGAATGCATTTGAGGAGCTCAGTCCTACTACAGAGAAAGGGGGAACCACACATTCTCTCTCTAGCCTGCAACTCCCTACCACAAAGAATTCTAATCCATTCCTGAAAAATCTGTTTTGTTCTTCATATAGCTGGGAGAGTGAGATTTACTCATAAGGGCAAGAGCAGCCTGCACTGGAGAGACAGAGGTATCTGTCTGGTGGTGGTTTCGCTGGTGCTTTGAGAATACGGGGATATTTAATATCTATTTTTCTCAGCACTGGGGCTTTAGAGCAGTGTTAAGGGAGCAGGAAAAGTCTCTTTCAACAGCCTGGGACACTCAAAGAGAAAATTTAGAGATGTTTATGCCTACATTTGTGTGGATTTCTCGAAATACAAATAGAGTAATAATTCCTTGTTGTCTATGACCATACAAAAGGTGAATTAATTCAGACATTCTCCTAGTGAACAGAATTCCAATGTTTTGTTTAATACTTGATGTACTCATTTCTCCTTGCAAAATAGCAAGGCCTGTGTACCTGTATGCACCCAAGGTAGCCATGCTGTGAGGCTACGTGAACAGCACTGTTGCCATCCTGGTCTACTTCATCCAACGAGATGCCCTGTTCTTGCATAAACTGAAGAAGCCACAGAAGAATCTTTTCCTATAAACACAAAGACAGTTGGAATTCATGTAATATCTTGTAGAGAAGTCAGATAAAAATACAGAGGAAAACAATACTCTAATTTGTGAAGCTTAGGTAAAACCAAGCTTACAGTAGCAAGAAAAAGTTCTCATTGAGTATTAATTGAAAATCCTGAATTTCTGACTGAAATGAATGAAAGAGGACAACATGGAGAATTTTAAGAGCAGGAAGTTTTTTTGGAAGTGCTCTTGTTTAACTTATTTATTCTACAGATGGGAAAACAGGTTTGCAGTAAGTTTGAGTGCCTCGTCAAAGGCACACAGCTAGACAGATCCAAGGTTGGAGCTAGAATCCATGTCTTGATTCCAAGGCTCCCAAGGCAATGTTCTTGCTGCTGTGTTATACTGCCTGGAGCCTTCAAGAATATTAGCATCAAACCTTGGACTATTGAGAACTAGTTTCTATTTTTAAGTTTATAATTCTTCAACCATGCCTTCGTAATCCATACTTCCTGCAATTAACAGGCTTATAAAAACAGGTAATACCTTAAATTGCCAAGTGTAAGATAACCTGATTGAAATAAAATCAGTACCCTTTTGATTTTTCTGACCAAGTGTTGTTGTTGGTGGTGGTGTCTTAAGGTAAAGATTTCTCTTCTTTCTTGTTAAAGGAAGGGAACCAAAAGCTTGGAACACAAACCTTTCAACAGCAAAGACATAGGGCAGTCATAGTATGTGTTGTCATAATCTGTTTGCATTTTACCCGCTGAGTGTTTTGTGGTATTTTCATGTTATGCTTGGCCTTTGGAGAAAGCAGGGGGATGGGATTTCACTGTTTTAAAATAGAAGAATTAAATATAAAGTTAAAAAAATATGAGAGTGGTAAAAACAACAGCATGAAGTTTAGTGGGTGGAATTTGACATTTAAAAAGATGATCATGTGTTTGAAATAGCCTTGAACTTCTTTCTTCTTAGCCTTTTAAAGGATTTTTTTCCCAGTTATTTGCTCGGACTGGTCATGAACTTTTATACTTTTCTGGATTAAATTTGCCCTCATCTTCTGTATATGCCAACTAATCTGCTAAAGGAATGTGGGATAAAAACAGCCAAATCCTTTAATGTTTCATCCCTTTTGCGGGGGAACAAGGCACTGTTTATGAAGGCATCTGTGACATCAGGGACAGACTGAACATTCGCTTCACTCTTTTTCTAAATGAGCACCAGGGAGTAAGACCCCTAAAGAGCGTGGTTAGAACAATGTAATCTATGTTGGTGCAAAGCAGGGTACGTGTTAACTGCAAAAGCAGACAGACCTTGTGGAAACTGAAACCCTCAAGGGTCCCTAGAGAATGACGTAGAGGCAGAGCCTGGTGCTATGACTGGGAGTTAGAAGCTGGATAAGGATGTGCTGCTGTGCTTAGCCCTCTTCTTCAAAGGCAAATCTAGAGAAAATTGGAGCTGATGTTTGGACCAGAGCATGTGATGTTTCATTCGCCTAAAGTAAAAGCAGTTCCTTTGTTTTTTCTAATTAGGTAGGGGGAAGATACTGGCTTACTTTTAATTGGACATAGATGATTATACCATGTGATCTTAACTCCTTAAAAATCTGGATGAATGGAAGTATCTCAGGATGAAAGACATAACCAACTGGTTGAGGTTAATGGCTCAGACATGGAGCCTGCAAGAGGACAGGTTATGGTGCCTCTACCAGTGAAAAAGATGGCCCCATTATAGGCAGAACAAATCCTCTTCAACGGGTCATTCTCAAGCTTGTAGTGATTTGGTTTGCTCCATGATATTAAATCATGAACTCTTAAAAATGTGGAGGGGAGAGATTTCAAAGAATCATCCAGTTCAAAAAGCCTTATTTTATAAGTTAGAAAACTGAGGGAGAGGATAATAATATACAGCAAGTCCTCATTTGATGCCAGGTTCAGGTTCTTGAAAACTGCAACTTTAAGCAAAATGAAATATAATGAAACTAATTTTACCATAGGTCAATCGACATAAACAAGAATTTAGTCCCTACAACATATTTCTTGTCACAAAAACAGCACCAAACTTCTAAACAAAGACCAAATGCTTCTAAAGTGAAATACCGAGATAAATGTGTGCTATACATTTAAGAAAGACTAATAAAAACAAGATAATTATTTATCTGATCATTCTAGTTCAGGGTTGTGGGTGGCTGGAGCCCATCCTGGCAGTTCAGAACACAAGGCAAGAACAATCCCTGGACAGGACACCACTCTAACACAGGGTGCATTCACACCCACATACACTCACTCATGCTGGGTCAACTGAGACACACCAATTCACCTAATATGCACATCTTTGGGATGTGAAGAGAAACTGGAGTATCCAGAGAAAACATATGCAGAGACATGGAGAATCAGCAAACTCCACACAGACAGTGGCCCTGGCTGCAAACATTTTTTTTTTCTTCTCACCAACATTATAGGAAGACGATGTTGAAAGAAACCAGGTTAATTCAAGGACCTGCCATATTCCCAAATATTCTAGCAACTTCTTTCTTTAGCAAGTAAAGCTCAGAAGAGTTCAAGATATTGAGAATTGTTTTACATGTATCTTCTTGTTAGAAGCAATTCCATATTTTCAGGCCCCAATATTGTCTATTCCACACACACACAAAATGCTCTTTATTAAAATCACAGTGCTTTAGTTTTAGTAGTGGGGTTATTTATAGGCAATGGAATACTGCACTTCATAAGAGTAAGAATGTTTCCATTGTGGAAATCTTGCGGAGAGTCTGGGACCTTGGACTTTTCAGGGGTTTGATAATCTGGGACAACAAGACACACACATGGTCTGTGTGAGCCAAAAGTTGCCTTGGCTTCTAAGGGCTCTCCAAGCCAGGTTCAATCTGTATTGTCACAATAACCTGCCTTCCCATCCTATGAAGGCATGGATAACTCTTCTTCCTTACAATTAAAGATTCTAGCCAATTCAATGTGCAAGACTTACATAAAGAAAGAACCATTATTTGATTGTTCAGAGCAAGACAGGTTTTGCCTAGTGCCTCAAATCCAGTCTTGTGTTCTATAATAAACAATTTAAGAATAAGCATAAGAATTTAAAATAAGAAGTACAATTGGCTTGTCCACTGAGATATGATATGGAAACCAAAATCTCCCATTATAACATGCAGAGAAGTACTCCCCAAAATGACAGGTTCACTATATACCTGGTCTTCTAATAACAAACATTTAGGTTTTTCGAGGGGGATGTGGAGATGGCTAGAGTTCCCGGTTTTGGTAAAAACATATTTAATATATGCTCACAGATAAATCCTGCCTTGATTCTGGGGACCATGCCTGTGGAGATGCATAGTTCTACAATTCAAACTGACTATCTGAAAATACCTCCTAAGAAGGACAAAACAAATATGGCCATTTCCTCCTGCTAAGAAGGCGCTTGTTAATGTGAATGCGTATTAGATACATATGTAATGGTGTCCCCTTCCCCTCTTAGCTCTTTTGTGTGTGTTCTCTTGGTGTGGGTGTCTAACGCAGGAGATGTTAAAGGATGGATGTAACTTCAGACCTTCATTTTCCCATAAGTATTGCTTTCAGAGAGTATCTAAGGAAGTCAAATGGAAAAGATTTCTGTATCATTTGTTTCACAGAATGCCTCTCCAACTTACATTTCATCATCTACCCAAATATCCATCTATCCACTCAACCTTCATCTATTGACTGAAAACTTCTCTCATGTAGTTTCCCTCAGCAGTTTCCTCTTCTGGGGATTTTCTGCTGTTTTTGTAACCTGCTTTAATGTTTTGTTTTATGTGTTCCTAAGGGCCATGCAAGTTGTTTAAAGAGGCAATTATCTCATGTGATTTATGAGATTTGCTGGACAAATTCTAATAAAAAATGTAACTGAGAAGTATGTCACAGGTTTATGGCTGGCATCAATAAAATCTCTATATTGTGTGGCAATCCATGTTTTAAAGGAGTTAGCTTTGTGATCATAGATTATCAAATCTAATATGCCAACAATTACAAGATTTCTTCCAGTTTTTGAGATGTAAAAAGGTAAAAAATAAAGGTCAGCAATAATTTTATAATGTCATGTATTGTAAGATATATGTAGAATCAGAAGATGGTAAAAAGTGAAATAAAGTGCATCTAAGAATGGATTAAACAGGTTATGGCCTTAATAATTCTGTGGCAAGTTTCTCCTGTACATTACTAATGGTAAAATAAGTAAACTGATAATACTGACAGAAATACAAACAATAAGCTGGAGGAGATTCAATAGTCATAACAGCCAACATTCATCCAGTGCCTACTATGTGTTGGGCAATGTGGCTTTTCCCACTTAGTCCTCAGATCAACACTGTGAGGAAGGTTCTATTATCTCCATTTTACAGATGAAGAAACTGAGGTTAAGGGAGACCTATTCTTTTATTTTCTCTCTTTTTTTTTTAAAGAAAATTAAAATATCTAACCCATTGAACTAGTAAGTGGTAAGGTTTGGATGACAATGAAGACAGTTTGCCATATGAACCAATGTTCTTCGTGACTCTGTTTTCTGTCTTTTGAGTATGGATATCCCCAGTTGCTCATCCCCTCATGACCCTTGACTCTAAAGGACATGCTTCCTTTGTGCCCCTTGATTCAAAGAAATCATGGTTAACTGCCTGTCAGTCTGTGGGTTTGTGGGGCTCTGTGTCAGTTATGCTCTGTCAAGATCAGAACTTGGAGAACAGATGGATATGCGTGCTAATCAAAGACTTTTCTATTTTGCTTTCATCTGCAATCACAGCACTTTCAGTACTGTTGACTTACTTCCCTATGACAGTAAAACAATAAAGGCAGGGGAATATTTTTCCTTTCTAAAGTAAATTGTGGAAAAACAACAATAACACAGCCTGCGGGAACACCCTCCTTACCAGCATGTCTACCAGTGCTCATGACGACTTGCAAGAATTGCTGAGTCTTTTATTTTTTCAAAAAGTGTGCTTAAAAAAAATCTGTATTAGGGAAAACATTTAAAGTGGAGAATAATAAATACAGTATAGGCAACGGTGCTCTTAGTAAATGTTCCATGCCATGATGCAGATTGTTTTTGTGGAAGAATCTCCTGACTAAAAGTCATATGAATGATTCAGAAACAAAAGAAATCACAGGTTTGATGTTGAAAGTAACATAGAACCTACTGGACTAACAATCAACGCAGAGCAGGAAGAGCCCACTGGACTAATGACCAATGCAGAACAGGCAGAGTCTTCCAAGCAGCGGAAGGCAGGAAGCTGTGCTGGGAGAGCCTGGACTAGACAAACCGAACCTTCATGTTTGAATAAAACAGCCCAAGTTACACAGGCAGTAGCTTTGAATTGAGATAATTCCATTTCAATTGTTCTGCCAGCAACATCTTTCTCAAGGGACAGCAAAGCAGGCTTATCCAAGGACACTCCCTGCTTATTCCTTGGATGTCCCTGCTGAGGCTTCCACCTTCACATTCCCTGTGGCTAGTTCTGCTAGGTACAGTCAGGCAAAGAAATAATTGCACCCTCTGAGACTTCATGTGTCAAGATGAAGAAAATCAATTTCTATTACCCAGGGATCTATCACTCCAGGAGACCACTAAAAACTGCTGGCTACCTTGCAGTACTAGAGTCTTTAAAGGTAATTTTTACAAGAAAAAGGACACAAATTGGGAGTCACATGGAGCCCGTTCTTTAGGAATCTATATGAAGGGCAGAGAGCGACTAAAATAAACCAAGAAAGGAATTTTCCTCTGTACTATCCTTTCCAGAGGCATTTACCGAAGAAACAAAGCCAGGACACACTCAAATGCCTGCTGGATGTAGAAAAACTTGCATGTGCTGAATCCATTAGAAAACTGTTCAATAGCAGCCTTCCTTGTGAAAATATTAGGCTTGTCATGGTTCCAAGTTCAGCGTCTCCACAGGTTATCTGTTACATAAGTGGCTGTGGCGGATGTAGGATGGCTGGACAGAATTTGCAGTTCTAATGGGCTTCTATATTTTCCACTTGGGTACAAATGATCTCCTAAGGGTGCTGCTGGACTGCCTCCCTCAGAGCTGTATTTTAGGTCATAAAAAATGCTTATCATCTTGAAATAACAACCTGAAGACTGATACTAGCATGAAGCAAACATTTGACACAGCTCTTCAAACAAGTCACTAATTTCCATATTTTCCTCTAGTCCCACCAAGTAAGTCACACTGTGACCCAACCAGTCCCAGAAAAAGGGCACTTTATTTTGTTCAGTCCCAATAGCTTCAAAATTATGAGAAACCTGCTGTGAGAGCTGAATAAAGAAACTGGCATATATAATCAACATTTCCCAAGACAAAGAATGCCGAATGCCCGATTATTGACTTAGAGTCTCAGAACTGCCGTGCAAACCTTTCCTCCTTTTCTTTGGCAAGCTCTACCTAAAGTGCGGGCAGCCTTTCTACTGATACTTAAAATTCCTTTTTAGGCTTTAATATAAGCAAATGAAACTGGGGACATGAAATAACTATTCACACAATTACACAATTCTGTTTTAGACTGAAAATGATTAGGAAGATGAGCAGCGATCAAATTCTTCTGGTCATTTGAAAATCCTATTCTCTCCTTCTCCAGTATAGGTGTTCTTTGACTTACAATAGGTTATGGCCGGATAAACCCAACCTAAGTTGAAAATACTGTTAAGCCAAAGATGCATTTAATCACTGTAGGGTATTGGTTGTTTAACCTCGTGATCACGTGGCTGTTGGCAGCTGTGTCTGCTACGACCCAGCATCGCAAGACAATATTGTACTGCATACCATTAGCCTGGGAAATGATCAAAATTCAAACTTGACATGTGGTTTCTACTGAATGTGTATCTCTTTCACAGCATTGTAAAGTCGAAAAATCGTAAGTTGAACCATCGTAAGTTGGAGAGTGTCTGCATAAGCAAAAAACTGCACCCTTATGTCATAGCCTTATTAACTAGTATTCATTGCTTTCAGGACACTGTGGATGGGGACTAGTAAGTGCAATGCACAAAGAACACAGAGTAAGTAGAATATTTCAAAGACAGTGGCTTTTACAGATTTTAATGTTGGGCCTGCTTCTTTCTCCATTTCTTAAACTTGGTACAGTTGCAAATTTCTTCAATGAGTTACGTGAAGCACTCCAAATACCATAATGTATTGTTAGATAAAACTGAAAAAGTCTTCTTCAGCTATATCAGTGCCCCTACAAACAATTTCATACATTTTCAATACAAATGGGGACAAAACAGGATCTGGTCCTGAATTAAGTGAGAGCACCTGGGTTGAAGTCTAGTTGGTGCTCTTATTAGCCATTAGATCATGTGCAAGTCATTTCACTCTCTTTCTTCAGTCTCCTCATCTATGGAATGGGGATAAAAACAACAAGGTCTCACAGGGTTGCTTTGAGGAATCAATCAGTTAATGTACACAAAATCCAATGGCATGGTGTCTGGCACATATAGGAAACATTTTACATGTATATATAGTATATAAAAATATGTTTTTATATAATACATATAATACACACACACACACACACACACACACACACACACACACACACAAGCAGAAGTTACCATAGAGCAAAATAAACTATCCCTAAGCATGACTCCCACTAAAGAAAGACTGTAGTAATATTCTTGTCTACTTTTTGAACTTGAGATTGTCATAGTTGGAACAGCATAATCTTCTAATACCACAGTTTATGTCAACTGGAAGAGTTTATGAAGCTAAAGAGGATACAGTTAAATGCATGAAAACCAATTTTCTTTGCCACAAATACAGTTAAATCTATTTAACATAGTACTATTATTTTTAAGACTGAGATTGATATTTTGTGATTCCAGTTTTTTAAAAAGATAATTTACAGTCACATTCTGCAAAAGGAGGCAGTAATTTTTTTTAGCTGCATACACTTGATTGTGATCTGTGTACACTAATTAATGTTGGGAAATCCTAATGTAGAAATTGATTGCCACTGAGAGCCATCTAGTTAATGTGCTTCTTCATCTTTAATCGAAAGAGACTGCCTTGATTAATGTCTTATAAAGATTTTCCTTTCAACTTTGGGTTCAAGAAAACGTACTGTTGTTTCTTTTGATAAATGTTAAATGTGTTCATTGTAACAAATTGGAAAATACTGAAAATTTTTAAAAATAGAAAACAGAAGCCACTTGTACTTCTACTCTGAGTGATAACTAGTACATATATATTGTGACAACCTTTTTTAGTATTATTTTCTATTTCTCTTTATCTCCAAGATGCAAATTTGGTGCTTAATTATAGGACCAGTTTTGTATCATACATATTTATTTAATACTACATAGTGAACATTTTCCCATAAAATGCCATCAATGGATGTAGCCTAATTATTTATCCAATATCTGCCATGGAATATTTATTTAGGTTGTTGTAAACTTTTTTCATTTTTTTTTTAAAAACAATATCATTGGTTATATATCTTTGGATACATTTTTGATGATTTCTTATGTTTGGATTTTGAAGGGCTAATAACAAAACAGTAGTAAGATGATATGGTACACAAAGGGAAGATACTTAAAAAAACATCTTCATACCTGGCCATAGCAACCTGCATAATGAATGAGGCTTGGAAAATCCTTAGAACAACTCAGTTCTGCAATGGCTTCTGTTTCACTCACCATCCAGCGTACACACTCCAACTGACCATTCTAGATTTTAAAAAAGAAAGAGAGACACAAATTCAAGGTAATTCAGGTTTGCAAAATACATTAAAGATAGTAATTTTACCAAGGAAAGAAATCATATAAATTTTGACATTTATATCTGGCTTAATTTATTTATGATATAAAGATATAACCTATTATATTCCTGATCCGTGGATTTGGGTGTAAATCAATTGCAGAATTTTTATTTAAGTTAATTTTCATAATTGTAATCAGTTATTTTAAACTCCCTTTAGTAAGGTAAAATTTGCACACTATAAAATATAATCTTTTAAAGTATATGGTTTGATGTATTTTGGCAAGTATGTATACTTCTGTCACTACAACTTCAATCAAGACAAAGAACATTTCCATTACCCCCAAAAGTGTTCTAGTATTCTTTGGTTCTCACCTATATCGCCTTTGTCCCAGACAACCACTGATAATATTTCTGTCACAATAGATTAGTGTATGTAGCCTTGTGTCTGGCTTCTTTTATACAGCAGGCCTCTGGGATTCACCCAAGATACCGCTTGTATCAGTAATTTATTCCTTTTCTATTGCTGAGAAGTATTTCACTGTAGAATTATACCACAATTTGCTTATCCAATAACTTATTGATAGACATGTGGATTGTTTCCACTTGAGGGATATTATAAATAAAGTTGCTATGAATATTTTTTGTGAATAAAAGCTTTTATTTCTCCTGGGTAAACACTGGAATTTCCGAGTTGCATGGTAGCTGTATATTTGACCTAATAAAAAGCCATCACACCAGTGAGCGCCTACTTTACATCACCACTAGCATCATCAGAGCATTTTAGTTGTTCCAAAACCAAGCCAACATGTGGTACAGTCAGTTAATCAGTATTCTTCAATTAAACTTCATGACATGTACAACTGTCTTCCAATCCCCAAAGAATCATATTTGCTAAAGAAAAATCAGTAAACAAATATTTAAAATTAAAATTTTCAGTAAGGGATCAGGTAAATAGTAAAATATTTAAAAATTTTAAAAAGGGAAATTATCACTTATTATGCATAAATAATATAACTATGGATACAGAAAGTAAAATATCCTCAACTTTTACATTTTTAAGGAAACCAAACCCTCTTGATCTTTAGGATCAAGTAAAAGGAAGCAGGAAAAAGAGTAGGAATTTCTTACAGTCTTTCGTGAGGATTTTTAACTGTCATACTTTTTAAAACATTTCTTGTAATTTTTGAGAATCTTAAACTTCTCTCAAAAAGCAATCAAGGCATGTAAATAGCTACAATATAGTCCATATATATCTGTAGAAAATGTTCCCTACCACTTACAGAACAGTATGAGATACAGATATGGATATCGATGTCGATATAGATCTCCTAGTGATTAAAACCCAGATTCTGTCATGGATTTAAATCTTAATCTGCCACTTAGTAACAAGACCACGGATAAGTTACTTTATCTCTCTGATACTCAATATTCTTATCTGTGAAATAGTGAAATAGCAGGGATAATAGTAACTACCTCACAGAGTTACCATGAAGATTAAATGAGATAAATCATGTAAACTTACTAAGCACACAATACTTGCTACCTTCTGTTAGAAAGCTCTGTTAGTCTTTCTCAATAACTCTGTCAGACAAATGGAACATTCAACCGCCTTCCTAGTTTGCAGCTTGTGGGATCTTAGCCCAAGATAAAAGAGGTATGGCTGGCAGGGAGCCAGAGGAGGCTTCACTGAGGGCAGCATTTAAATTAGTAGAATAGAATTATTTTCTCTTTATTTTAGAATTCTATCATTTAACTGCTCAAGGGTAAAAATCTATTCTGAAAGAAGGACAATGAGGTAATCTGCTCATTCTTCATTTTATTCCATTTGGATAATGGAACTCCCAACTATTTACATGCAGATGCTATTCTCTTGAGGCATTTTCCCTGGGAGGTTGGTCTGTGTGAGTTGGCTCTCTGCCCCTCTGGCTGGATCTGGCTGATGGAGAGCAGTGGCAGATCAGGAAAGGAGAGTGAGTTTGAGGACCCCTCTATGGGGTTGCCATTGGTCAGCTGAATCCCTTAAAAAGTTCAAAAGTAAGCCAGTCCTTTGTATTCAGCCTTCTCTATCTCTTATCTTGAGACCACTCCTTTCCCTTTCCCACAGTTTCCCCAGGAGGTAACTGTGTCCTCATTGTTAGAGAACCCAGGATATTGCACTTTCCTTTAGGAACTCCCTTGCCCTCAACCATCATTTTATGTATAATCCCTTAATTACAGACTTTCTGCAAATTTCACAATTTGATCATGCCGAATGTTTCCTACCAGGATTAAAAACAAAAAAACAACACACTAATACAATATGCCTCATATCCTCTAAATGAAGAAAGAAATAGAAACCATACTGATCACTTACTAGGCAAGACAGTTTAAGTAAATTAGTATTTACACAGAACACAGAAATGTAAGGCAACATTTCTGATTTCTGATTTTAGCAATGTAGGTCTTCCCTCTACTGTTTTTTTTTTGGGTGGGGGGCGTCTGTTTACCTTAATTAGACATTCATCAATTTTTAAAGATATTTTCATAGAATCAAATGTTATTTCATTGATTTTTCTCTATTATTTTTCTAATTTTAATTTTATTTGTTTTTACTCTAATTTTTATTATTTCCTTCCTTCTGCTTGCTTTGGATTTAGTTTGCTCTTCTTTTTCTAGTTTTCTAGGGTGGAAGATTAGGCTATTAATTTGAGGTATTTCTCCTCGTCACTTCTCTCTCCTCCTCTTTTAATACAGGCATTTACAGCTACCAGTCTCCCTCTAAGTGCTGCTTTACTTGCATCTTGTAAGTGTTGGTACGTTATGTTTTCATTTTCATTCATCTACAAATTTTCCTTGTGATTTCTTACCACACTGATTTATTTTGACATGTAATTCTACCTATTTATGAACATCCAAAATTTCCTTTTGTTATTGATTTCTAATTGCGTTCTATTATGACTGAAGGACATAACTTTGTATTTCAATCCTGTAAAACTTATCGAGACTTATTTCATAGACTAACATATGGTCTACCCTGAAGAATGTTTCATGCATACTTGACAAGAATATGTTTTCTGCTATTGTTGGGTAGTGTTCTATTAGATGTCTGTTAGGTCTAGTTATTCAAGGAGGCAATATTTAAAATAAATAAAATATTGTTAGAAAGGCAGAAGGAAATATTATATCACTACTGCAAGTTTAAAACAAGTATTACTTGCCATAAATATACATACTAAGAAAAAAACAAACAATTCTAGCAGGAGATTTTTGCCTGCCAAAGTCTATGGGCCTGGGGCCACTCACTGTATGTTAAAAGGGAGAATAAGGTTATGTATTTGAAGTCATGTTATTCCTGGACGGACACTTTGCTTCAATGGACTGAATGAGAAATGAAAAGGGAATTAAGATTATTTCATTCCAAGACTGTTTAAGTCTTAAAATAATTTCTGCTGCTGTCCCATTTTAGAAAACTGACAGCTCTCACCTTTTAGAAATATTTCTTTCCAATTACTTTGCTTACTCATTTCTAAAGAAAACTCAATAATACCCTGAACTCCCACAGTATCTACTCTTGGGCATCCCAGAAGTAGTCAATAAATTCTGCTTGTAACTGGCAGAATTTATTATGTTCCATTCCAGGAGTTTAATAGTGAGGGAGAGATGTTCTTAAGCCCTGGTATGACTTCAAAGCCCCTGTTCTCAAGTAATCGTTCTATTTGATACCTTATCCCTAACTCTGCTTCCTGTCAGCCAAGTCACATTAACTTAGCAACTTCTGCCCATTTGTATCAACTTCGTCTTTCATGACAGCAATGCCCTCAGAATTGTGCTTAATGAGGTGAAACAACACTAGTTGGTTACTGGTGTTCAAAACAAGGTCCTAAAACAAAATGACTCCTTAGAACTCTCTCAACGTCATCAATGTTCATCAAAATACATTGAATGGACTGAGACAAAAATATATGTCAGGACAGATTTCTAAAGAGGGTAGCACTTGTTATAAAATATTTGTATTTACAGCTTTTGTAAATTCTAGAATAAAGGAACAGAACATTCAAATCATTGTCTGGAAGTAAAGTATGAAAAGCCTGAGGCCTCAAATCTGTAAAAGCTTTTGAGTCTTATGGGTTTGAAATCTTTTTCATTAAAAGGAAGAAATGCTCTTTAAGTTTGTACACTGATTGTATGATGGCAATCTTATGTTGACTGCAGGAATATAAGAATGAATTGAAACTTATTATGGATATCATAGAAGGTGTTTATGCTGAAGATTGGCATAATGCCCACCAAGTTTCTTATGTACCTTCTACTCAGAGATTTTTAATCTATTAAAAGAAGCCCTAAGGCATATAAATTAAGAAAAAATTGTTTTCATCTACCTATATAATTAGGAGGTATTCAATAATCTACCATTAGGAAGACTAATAAGAACTGTATTTTATAAACAAGAAAACAGCAAGGCAAATCTCAGCACTCATTGACACTGCAAGAATATTTTATTCATCACTGACACATACTCATTGATGTCTACAGGACTCTGTCACAGGACTATATCCCAAATTTGCCATCCTGTACTGGTGTTACTGATAACTTACTAGTCGTATCCACCAGCTATTAGTTCCTTAAAAGTAGACACTATGACTTATACAAATTCGTATTGTCAGCACTGAACACAGTACCTGGTAAACTTGGTACACTTTGATAAGCTCAACTATATTAAATCTTGACTTCACATTGGACTTATCTTTCTTCATGATAGTTGCCTGCAGTTTAGTTCTTAATTCAACACCTTATCATTTATAACCAAAGGAAAATGATACCCACTAGGGTCATAGATTTATTTTATTAAAAAAATTATTTTCTATGTTAGATTTGAAGTATGTCTGATTAATTATTTTGCTTAACTGAGCAAAATTAAATAAAATAGAAATTATTTTTAATGTATAAAACTTGGCTGAATTATCAAATTAAAAACAAATCATGTTTGCATAAAAGATACATTAAGGTAGAACAGCAGTTGACTATTTTTTAAATGTAACATTCTTTAGTGAATTCACATATAGGTTTCTCTAATAAATTCCCCTCATCAATTTCAATATAATTCCATTTATAAAAATACGATTATTCAGCTTTTAGAAGACACAACTATTATGTAAAGCAAAGTACATATGCAAAAGTGCAAGATGTATTATATTTCCCTGAACATCACTTCTGGCTTTTTAATAAATATGACTGAATTCTATATTTATTTGCCAAAGATCTTAAAAGTAATTTTAGTTGAATAGCTAATCTTCTAGTGATGTATTCTATTTTGCAGAGGCACTTGCTGCAGTGCTATCAAAGTCCATGTTTTCTTGTCTCACAGTTTCTAGTTTTTAACTCTATCCCAGTCAACAATAATTTGTGTAGTTTTTGACAGCACACTGTGCTCTGCAAGAGCTGAACTCAAACTTGGCACTGATATTCTAAAACATTCTTGATTCTTAAGACACTAAAACTGCAGATGTGATCCGTTAAGAGCCCACTTTGTTATCTGAAATACTCCTGAGTGCTAGCATCCTTAAAACACACCTTCCCCCTATTCGTCCCGCTCATTATTCTATTAGGAAGAAATGAGAGTCTCTGATAGATCCAGGTGTGGTAAAGAAGCTAAACTGCGATCCCTATGAATAACAAAAGTTCTTAGAACCACAACCTATCATTCTCCTTTTTCTTTAGTAGCAGATTGACAAAAACTGGGAATTTAGTCTCAAAATCTCAAGACAGTAACTGAAACGACTACTGTCTTAAATGCAATATGTTCATTTGCTCTCTGCTTGACAAATCATTCTCTTCTCTCCCTTCCAACACTTTAGCTCACAAGGAATCTCAAAAACATAGAAATCTGACTTCTAGCTGTGGAGGTTCCAGCCCCCAACCAGTCACCTTGATGGCCAGGCCTGCTGGAGTCAACTTCTCAGTGTTGCGCTCATTGAGGCAGTCTTCTCCCATCAAAGAGGTGAGGTGCTGCAGACACTCTGTGTGTCCCTGTGATGCCGCAATATGTAATAGATTGTTTCCATTTTCGTCGTGAATTTTGTCTAGATTGTCTGCAGCTAGGTGTGGCTGTATAAATAGTAAGATTAGAAAACCTGAGTCAATAAATCAGAGCAAGACCCTGTGGGGTTTTTCTCTGGGCACTGGAAAGAAGAAATGCGCTTACAGAAGCTCTGGTGGTAGCCTTGAGGATCTAATAAGTCAAAGTTTCTTGCTATTATTCTTTGTTGTACTATGCTTTGAACATGAGTTCTCAAGAGACAGATCTTCATACAAGACATGGCAACAGGGCTAGGGCCAATGAGCTGTGGAGGCTTCAAGTTGGCTTTCTAAACAACTATAATGACATTTACAGTAATTGGTGGGTTCCCTGTCTGTCTCCCCAACTTGATTATGAAGTCCTTGAGGGCTGGGGCTGGGTTTTATACCCTGTTTTAGGTTTGTTGAATGAATGAGCTACTTGTCTCCACCTGTTTATTTTGCCTTGAATTGCAGAGAACTAGCTTTGGCAAACTGCATGATGACTGCTGCTACTAGTGCTCTCACAGGTACCTTTAGACGCCGTCATCAAACAAACTCCTGGGGGTATCTGGAGGCTACATGGCTTTGGCTTTCTCACCTCTAGTGAAGTTTTGTCCCTTGACTATGAACTAGTTGATAGAAATTGTTGGATGAACTGAGAGGTGTTGTTAGCATTTGGGAAACATGAAAACATGAGAAAGACAAAAGAAAAAAATGAACCAAAGAGAATTAGGGGGAAGAGCCAGGAAAATGGAAAAGACACTTTCAGGAGAAAAAAAAAGTACTACTTTATTTTATTTCATAAAATTTTTCAATTCTACCATCCTAGCACAACAGCATTTGTGATAATAGAGCAAGTACGTTATACTTATCTATGCATGGCTTTACACTAAGTAGAATCACATTGCCAAGATGTGATGATTTTCTTGAATGAGACTTTAATTAGCATCACAGTATGAGCTCAGACTTGCTACTGTTTGATCCAAGTCTGGAAGCCAGAAAAGAACAATGTAGATAGATGGAGTGCTATTTCAGTTTAGTTCTCTCTGAGCCTAAGCAGAACAGACTTTTCTTACATCATGTTACTCTGTGTCTAGAGTCTTTGGAAAAGCTTCTTCATGCTCCCTAGACATGCAGAGCTGGCAGTAAGTAAAAACTCCACCTGGGTCAGAGGGCAATGAAGCTCTTGGGTAAGCTTCTATCTACAAATTCTTTTCAAACAACCTGGTCCAACTCTTCTGAATAATGATCAGGACAAAACAGAAGATGCTCTGTTCACATATCTGGCAGGTCCACCATCAGCAAAGAACTGACATCCTCACAAATAACTGTGTGAGAGCATTGGGAACCATTTGAAAAGCATAAAGAAAGACATTAAGAATCAAGTTAAAGAAAGTGCTGGGCTCTCTTTCTTTGAGATTAAGAGTCTTTTCAGTTGAATTCATGCAAAGTTAAAACGAAATAACATTCCCTCTATAGCCGTTTGTTTTCCCTGTATTAATCTCGTAACTTCTTATTTTAAAACTCAGAAGGTCACATCTCCCAACTAAAGCCACAAGTAAGGATTAAGTAAAAACCAAAACAAATGCAGCATCATTCTGTTACTAATGAATGCAGCTGATAAAAAAGGAGTCTCTAGTCTATTGACATGTATACTGAACTAGATTATACTTACCAGGAGAGAGATCTGTCCTTCTTTAACAATGTTCAAGATGCTTTTTACTTTTTTCAGATACTCACTCCTTTCTTCTGGGCTTTGGGAGCTGGTCCGGTTCAGGCTACTGACCTGCTCTTCTGGTTTGGATTCTGCTGCTGAGGATTGCAAGTGGAAAGCCCTGAGCTGGCAGTCTGGTGTTGTCTTCTCAACTTTTCGAGCATGAGAATCACTAAATGTCTTGTTTAGGAAGTCTTTACTCTGGTTTTCAGGCTCATATGCAGAGGCACATTTAACCAGAGGAGGTGAGATCTCAGGTTCTTCAGTGGACAGTTTGTGCTGATTGCGGATGACAGCTGATGCTTTTCTCAAGTGAGGGCTTTTCATGGGAGAAAGAACACAAAATGGTGCCATGTTGGATGGTGAGTTCTCTGAACTTCCTGTAGAGCAGATTTTGCCAGAAAGCCCATTGATGGTTGTGCATAAGCCCAAAATTCTTTTTTCTGAAGTTACCTTGGTAAAAGAGGCAAGCTGCTGACTGGATTTAATATAAGGCACATCCAGAATCTCATCCATGTCGAGGTCGTAGTGCTCCAGCTCGCCCAGTGATGTGCTAGGCTCAGAGCTCTTACCTGGTGGGCCACCACCCACTCCATCTCCAGGGCTGAGATCCTCAGGCTGGGGGCCTGGGTCAGACTCACCCACTTTCTGATACTCAACCACTTTCTGGTTCTTTTGGTCATCACTTTCATTGTTTTCCAGAGTCTCTGGCTGATGTTTCAGTGGTGAAACACGCTTCACTGGGCGGAACTTACTGTACACATCAGCGATTCCTGTGGGCTTCTGTGTGTTTGTAATAAGAGTTGAGATGCCACAATTCCAGCTAGAGCTAGAAACTGTTTTTAAAAAATTAAAATAGGAGACTATTAATTTGGAATGCTGAAAACATCTTGACTATTTAGGTAGACGTGATTCATTCAAGCTATGTTCAAATTAAGGCTCTGTATGAGAATGACTTAGAGTGCATGTCAATAGAATAAAAAATTCATACTTACCACTGGAAAACAGTGAATGATAAAAGAAAATTATAACATACTGATTCAAAATTAATTAAAGTAGTAATAATGGTAAAAGCAAACAGCCAGGGAAGCAAACCCAGATAGGTATTTAGGTTTATTCCCTGCATAGATCTACCTCCCTGGCAATATTTATATATTTGTCACCATCCTGAAAAACAAGATCACAAAATAAGATCTTCAGTGTTAAATAAACTTCCAAACTAATTTAGGGAGAAAAGGGATGTATGCACACATGCACACACATTAGCATGCATGTCCACATATACCCTTAATGCTTAAGAAGTTCCATGTAAGGAAGTGGCAAATTTTTTAATATTGAGTAAACTCAAACTATGACCTCCTGAGTGACTCCCTAGGTATACTATTAAGTGGATTACATAAAGATTAGGAAGGAAAGCAGTGGTCAGGAGTTGACGGACTGTGGGAGACAAGACATAGTTGAGTTAAGCCCACGTTGGTCAAAGGATCCTAGTCAACTATCATGCAGCAGCATTTCATGGTGCTTTCCGACATATGACACAGTGACAGAATGCACTAAGACCTCACAACAGAAGATGTTCTTTAAGATTCATGCTGCCCTCCATTGTTGAAAAGGCTGGAAGTAAACAGGAGAAGAAAGTTGTGAAAAGAAGATGGGTTAGGCAGAGTGTTTTCTAATTTCTGTGCAAAGTTTAGATAAAGATTGTGTGTTGGTTTGCATTTTGTAAGTGTCTGGTTGCGATAGAGTAGAAGGTAAAACAGCCGGAAACACCTGGAGGTGAAAGATAAGAAGAACCATCCCTCCTAGTAATCCCTGCATGAGAGGCTGCCTGGCGCCTCCTCTTGGGGCAAGCAGATGGAGCAACAACGGTCTCCTCAGCCATGATGATGCTGTTTCCTCCCTGAGACACTCCCCTGCTAGGTTAAAGATGACCCCATACCCCTGGAAATGTGCAGGCCACTGACTGATGGGTTCCTAGTTCCCTGCCATATAGTTCCTATCATTCCCTCATCAAAGGATGAGATTTCAGGGCATGCCCTTCAACTAGGGACCTTCCATCTACGTCTTCTCTTCTGAAAAACAAGTGGGAAGGATTTATCCCAAAAGCATGTGTATGTGTGTGTTCTTCACTATTGGGCACAACTAAAGGAAAAAAGAACATGAGATGGCTGTATACTCACGTCTGTAACTTCTGCAATAGCCCCTGGCTTTGACTGATTCTTGGGGTGAAAGTAGTTCTCTAAATTTAAGCTACCGGCCATTCTTCTTCCTGCTGGGATATGTTCTAAAAGGATTCAGAGAAGTTCTGGAATCAAGCTAAGGGGATGACAATGAGTGCTCTGAGCCTGTATGCTATATACCTATCAGTGAGTTCTTTTCCTGAAATCAACCACAATTTTGCATGAAGTTTCAGAGGGTCTGCTCTAAGCAGTCCACTTCTCAGACCTTTCTGGCCCTGGCATTTTAGAATCTAAGAAGAGAATACTATGATAAGCTGTGGAAGGAGGGCTGGAGTCTCTCCAATAAGTAATGTAGAAGAGAATGTTCCACAGGGGAAGGAAGGTATCTAGATGGTCTTGGGCTGCTGCTTTTCTTCCCTTTTGTTGGCTCTAGTTCTTAGTTGTACACAGTGGTTGGCACAGATCAGACAATTAACAAATGCTAGTATGTGAATTTGAATCTCACTTTGCACAACACATTAAACCTTCTAAAACACGCAAAGTGCATCCTTCTGAGAGATTTACAGCTTAATTTCACAGGGGACAAAATCCTGTTAATAAACTCAGCGGAGTGATAATCACCAGTAAGAGCTCAATTTGCTAAAGTTATTTATGAAATGTAAATATGCAAAGGCAAGGACTAATTCCAGTTGGTCTCTTATAAATTTAAAAGTTTTCTATCTCTTATATGACCTTTTCTCTCTAAAAATATAAAGCCATGAAAAATTAATATCTGCCAGAAAATTCTGCCAAGTCTTTGTCTCTTCAAGAACACATGGTTACTTATTTAATTAAAACAGCAGGAGATAGTGGACATAGAGTTTATAAGATATAAATATGCCTTTAATTTTATTCATCAACTTTCTGCATATCTTTAAATAAAATGGGGAAAAATTTATACTCATAGACATTTCTGAGATACACTCTTATTATTGGGTATATTTGCTAATATTTTGCCAATTACCTTGATTTCTTTGGAACCTCTAGAAAATGTGCATCACAGAATGTAATAAAAAATTTTAAAGCCACATAACTTAGTAGGTCAATACAATGAGTGCATTGTACCAATATATTTATGTATTATATAAGGTCGTAGGTTCAAAGGGCTACTCTTTTATGTTGGCTTTATTTACATGTGAAATTTTTTCCAAGTGATACAGGGAAATGGATACCATATGTTTCCCAGCTGTTTTGTTCTGACAGGAGCCATTAAAAACGCTCTATGGAAATGAATTCTGTCTGGGTCTTACGAAAACACGTCTTTTCACAGAAGAGTCCAGAAACTGAAGATGGAGCGTCAACATTTTGGCTTGTTGTCCCTCTCCTTCCTCAAACCTATGACTCTTTTTGAGCCGGTGAGTGAGATCTGTGTTTTCTCATCTATGTCTTGATTGCCAAGAAAAGGAATCACAGTAACAAAGAAACGGATTATTTCACAGGTTTTCATTAAAAGGCTCCAATGTATTGCTATATTATATACCTGAATGGGAGGAAGGGCAACTTGATGCTATATACAAAAGACAAAATTCAATTATTGCTGCTAAGCTGTGTAATCATGTATTTTACGAACAACACAGAAGAGGGGCTATTAATGACTAGTAAGATTTTTCACTTGCAATTATTTAAATTATCAAAAATTTCACTCCTACTTTTATTTTATTGCAATACAATAGTAGATTTCTTATCATATGTGGAAACAAAGTTTAGACTTACTTTGGTTCCTAGAAAAGTTTTGAGAATAAATTTGCTTTCTGGAAATCATGAATAAATTTTCTACATGTTAGCGAAATGTAAATTCCCCCAAATTTTACCTATTTTAGATTTGTACAAGTTCTGTGACAGCAGAGTCTGTGTCTAATTTATCTCTCTATCCCTTAAAGAACCCAGAAAATTGCTTTACATAAGTAGATTCATAATGACTTTTTGGTTGAATGGGCTCATTTTTAATATCTTACAGGAGTAAACGTGCCTAATAAGCCTTAAACCTGTCTATCTGATTACACCACAAATTCTCTAAAATGGTCAGTAAGTAAACAGACATGTATTTGCTGCTGATACATAGACCACAATTATCTCTTCGGATCTAGCTGGCATTTGGAATGCCACTGAGCTTTAGCAAAGTATCTGCCTGCTGACTCTCTATACCCATCGATTGATTGAACAAACGTGATGCAGTCTTAGAATGTGCAAGGATTCCTGATAGGTGGCCTGTTCTGATCCAAGTGCCTCATCTTTCTCTACCCTTGCCCACTCCTTCTTCTTCCCCTCTTCCCCCAACACATCCAGATGTTACTCCTCTTCCCAAAACATATTTCTTGTGATTGTGACCTACATGGTGGCATGAACACTTATGCAGTCTCCCAAGCAATCTATCTCCAATGCATCCTTGACCCTTCTCTTTCCTTGGCCCCCGGCCTTCATCCCTCAGGTACCAAGTTCTGCTGTGTCCTTATTGTGATTATCCTCAATCCCTCTGAAATCTGGGCCCTCTTCTTCATCATCACTAAACTGACTGGACCACATTGGGATCCTCTCCCACAGTCTCTGCAAGGTTTTCCTGGCTTCCCCGGTCTTCTTTTTTCAGTCCTGAGTTATCCTTCTTCAATAAGTCTCACTTTGTCACTCAGAATCACTCAAATATTTCAGGTAGCCCTGTACTAAACAATATTTCCCTGTATGTGGGTACATACCCTGCAGTATCTAAGGGGCACACAGGAATCACACTAAATAGCCCTGATTTACAGAATGAGAATGCTATCTGCCTTCCAAATTCTCTTTCTTCTTACTAATTAATTTAAGGAGACTCCCTTTGGTGCTAGAATGAATTTTATTCCTTTCAAAAAGTTACAATTCCCTATTTGAAAAATGAGACTGCAGGCCTCAAGCTCAGATATGTTCATAAGCAAAGAATCAAAGGCATGTTTTGTTCAATTTATCACATTCATTTTAATGATGACCTTGAGTTCACTGCAAGTGACCATGGTTTTCTATTTATAACCATAATGATATGAAGTTTCTTTTAAAAATGGAATATGTTTAAAAGTCAGGTGTTTTAGAAAAATAAATAAGCACAGTACAGGTGCAATACAGGTAAAGCAAAAATAACAGAGGTAGACTTGAGATACAATGTATGTTGTGGAAATGATACTTAAATTACTAGGTTTGTGAAACCTTGGCTTCTGGGATAATAGCTAAGTTCTTCAGCATAATATATAACAGTTCTGTATTCCTTTTCTAATTTACCTTCTCATCTCGGCACTCATGATTCGCAAATCACTAATTTTTCCCTGCAGCTCCACTGCTAAATTCATCCTTTCTAGATATACCACACTCTTCCTGCATTTAAGTTTATTCTTACTTTCCTACAATGCCCTTGGCTGTCTTCTCTGCTTGTGACTCAGGCTCATCTCACAAGATTCCACTCAAGGTTTACTTCCTTTGTGCAGTTCCTGTGACTCTCCTAGAGAATAATTGCTCCTTGCTTCCCAGTGCCCTGATAATACCTGCACATACCTAGAGTTAGGCATTTTTGAAATTCTGTTACAATTATTCACTCATGCACCTGTTTCACCTTTCCTCCTGAGAATCCCTCCAGGACAAAGATAGCCTGAGAACCAACTTGTGTTTATAACCAGTCATTTGTCTAGCAGAGTACCTTGAAGATACTGGGGATCAGTGGCTTTATCTTTCAATGTATGGATGAAAGAATAAAGGGAGAGGTGGGGAAGGAAGAAGAAGGGGGATAGGAGAAAGGAAGAACAGAAGGAAGAAAGGAGGGAAGGAAGGAGGGAGGAAAGGAAGGAAGGAAGAGGGAGGGAAGGAAGATGCCAGAACCAAAGATGAAAAGTACAGCAACGAAATACAAGTTCTGCCACAATGAAGTCACCCTGGCCACATTTTGGGCACACTAACTGTGCCGAATATTTCAAAGATAGTGTTAGTAAGCTATTGAAAATGTTTAGACAAGATGTGCTGCATCTTAAACTACTTTCATCTATTTCCTACAAAAAAATTCCTCAGTTTCCTCATCTGTAAAATGAAGGGGTTAGACTATATGATTGCTAAAACCTGATCTACCCCTAAATTTCTATGACTGTATGGAATGTCTACAAATAACAGAGCTCTTTATTCTGAATGACTCACTATGAAACACTGTAATTTCTCTGGATCTACGTCTTTTACCAGATCCTCACAAATTTATAATTATGAGGCTAAGCTGACGCAGAGCCACTCTTTGGCTCCTGAGACTGATAAATTAGTATTTTCTTAGGAAGATAATGGACAGTTTGCTGCTGCAACGGTGGATCCAATTTTCAAGACTAAACGTCAGTGCTGGCTCCCAAAATGCCTATTTTACTTCTAAATAGAAAGTTATGTGTCCATATTAGAAAATTATCTTGAGACATCAAGAAGAGAAAGAAAACGGGTATGATTTAGGGCAAAGTAGTGCTCCCCTACTGTTTTTCATTAAATGTTAAATGGATTCTATTTTCCATGAGGAACAAAGTGGTCAGCTTTAGCTCTAATGGCCTTAAAGTGTACACAACAATCTACCTCACATACATAGCTACTGGAAACCTAGGCGCCTTCAAGGACACACTTTTGAAATTCGCCAACATTCCATTTCCTTCCATTTTCACACCAAAAGGAGGGGCATTATGAACGATTGGGAGTATTAATGCTGGAGTCAAGAGTTTGGTTAGTCCTATGGAAGCTGAAGTCTGTAGTCTTCCTGCAGGCACCTCAGGCTCTGTAAGAAATGATGACAGGCGGCTTATCCCGTGTTCTGACAGTAGGAAGAAGGCACAGAATCCGAGTGAGGACAACTTGCTGGGTGGCCTGCAGTGTTGTCCTGAGAGATTAGACTGTGACCCAATCAAGGTTAAAGCTGCTTCGACTCTGGATTTGGAGAATTGTGTTGGGGCACTGTGTTAGGAAGAGCAAAAGTGTGTGTGAGGAATGAGTGTTTCTGGAATGTTCTCATTGGGTTGGTTGCTCATCCTTCCCATTGATGCTACAGACCCTCTAGTAAGGGTAATGTAAGGCTGACAAAGGAGGACAGAAGGCTTGTTTATTATAGAAATGCCAGTCAACGATCTAGCCACATTAGGGCATTAAAACACTGCAGGGAAAGTGTCACTGATTTGTGTTCTAAACTTTCTGTCTTTGAGTGGCTACTGATATCAAGCAGCTGTTGTTGAATATGTCAGATGCATATTTTATTATTCCCAGCTCTGACCATAATTGTCAGGACCTGCTCACATAGCTTTGCACCCATTTCTTTGTTTTGTGACAACTCATTGAAATACGCAAGCCCTACTACCCTGGATAGAAAAGATACTTCACCAAAGAGGCATATTCCATCACAAAATCAGACTCAATATTTTGACAACTTTAAACCTTTGGGCTTCAAAAGTACAGTTTCCATAGAAAAGCAATTGGTGGGGCGGAGAAAGTTACATGGTCTTCACATTATTGTGTCATCTATGAAGTATGCTGACCTTCACTTTGACACTAGCAAAACCTCGTGAGTGGATTAAGTTTTGTGTTCATTCCAGGCCCATTTACCAGGTTTTCTTTCCTTCTTTACCTCCCTCTCTGTGTGGAAATGTAGGGAGAAATACACATCAAGGGCAGTGAAAGGCTCAGCATCAGAAATGCTTGGGAAAAGGGCAGAGCTGTGGGCAGGCTCAGTGTGGCTTCTGGCCATGCAGCACACACACATTTTAACTGAAGGTGGCGATGTTTTACAGTGCTGGTCTACTGTCAAAGACAAAGGATTCCGAGTTACTGCTTCTCAGTCAGAGAGAACAGGAGGCTGACAGCACAGGCTGAAAAATCCCTACTCTCTTCTCCTGGTTTCCAATTGACAACTCCCAAAATGCCCGCTGATTTTACTTCTAAATACGGACTATGTGTCCACATTAGAAAATTAGATTTAGACACCAAGACAACTAAGAAAACAGGGTATGTCTTTAGGGTATAAGAGTGTTCCCTTCTTCATCACACACCAGGGCCTTTTGGGGGTGTGGGGGGCTGGGGGAGGGATAGCGTTAGGGGTATACTTAATGTAGATGACGGGTTGATGAGTGCAGCAAACCATCATGGCATGTGCGCACCTATGTAACAAAACTGCACATTCTGCACATGTACCCCAGAACTTAAAGTGTAATAATGATAATAATGATAATGAGTATTCCCTTCTTATTTTATTTTTGCTAAAAGTTAAATGAATTGTATTTTCCACGAGAAACAAACTGTGAAAACTGGTCTTGTTTTAAGAAGGACACACTTTAAGGGGAGGAGAAATGAAAGACCCAGTGCTGGCCTGTAGCCTACCCTTTCTTTTGGCAGGTCTGTGGGCCTTTCCCAGCTACAAGACTGGAGAGAGAACAGGCAGGTGCAGTGTGGCGCTAATCAAAGTGGGAGGAAGAGTGGACAGTGGCTCTCCCCGGGATTAATGAATGACAGAGCTGCTATGCCTTCGTCTTCAGGTGCAGGTCACTGTACACTGCACAAGCATTACCATAAAGAGTGAAGAAAATATTTAAAGGTATTTTAAGAATTCCACAAAGCAGTATTTCCCAATTGGAATTTTCCTAAAATGTCTTCCATTTAAGACTTTAAAATTGCCAATACATTTGTGTAAGGCTTTTTATGTTTCTGAGTACAAGAACAGTGTATAATTTCAGTAGAGATTTCCACAACTCTGGAGGATGGACAGGCACTTCTTATGTATTCTTACTTGGAAATAAATGATAACTCAGAGAATTTTAAGTGTAATGTGAAAAATGACATAGCGTGCTGACTGCTCAACTAGGACCAAGGTTCCCTGACTTGAACTTTCTTTCTGTAACACCGGAGGGCTGCCTTATCGAAATTAAATTATTCACTGAAGATACAATTCACATTTTCTTATTCCCTAAAGACAAAATTTGCATTCCATATGCAATGGAATCCTAGAAATCAGTGGCAAAATAATTTCAGATTCACTCTAACCTAAATCTAACACTATGCTCTCTCTCTAAATTTTGGTAACCATTTACTAGGAACCTTTTGCTGGGAGCAAAGCTAGAAAAATAATTTATGGTCGGGCAAGGTAGCTGACACCTGTAATCCTAGCAGTTTGGGAGGCTGAGGCAGCTGGATCACTTGAAGTTAGGAGTTTGTGACCAGCCTGGCCAACATGGTGAAACCCCATCTCCACTAAAAATACAAAAATTAGCCAGGCATTATGGTGCATGCCTGTAATCCCAGCTACTCAGGAGGCTGAGGCAGGAGAATCGTTTGAACCCGGTAGACAGAGGTTACAGTGAGCCAAGATCACACCACTACACTGCAGTCTGGGTAAAAGAGCAAAACTCTGTCTCAAAAAAGAAAAAAGAAAAATAATTTTTAATGACTTTTCGTGGCTGGGTGCACTGGTTCAGACCTAAAATCTCAGTGCTTTGGGAGGCTGAGGTGGGAAGATCGCCTGCCTGAAGCCAGAAATCTGAGACCAGCCTGGGTAGCAGTGAGATCCTCATCTTTACAAAGAATTGAAAAATTAGCCAGGCACGGTGGCTTGCTCCCATAGTCTCAGCTACTAGGGAGGCTGAAGCAGGAGGACTGCTTAGTCCAGGAGTTGGAGGCCGCAGTGAGCTATGATTGTTATCACTGAACTTCAGCGGGAGTGACAGAGTGAGTCTATCTCACACACACACACACATACACAAAAATTCCCCCAACCTTTCTTAAAAACAGTTGAGTGGAAGGATTTCCTTCCTCTTTATTTTTAGTAGTATTAGCCTAAATTTAGAGTCATTTTGTCACTGAGAATCTGTTCTTACAGCTGCCAATTCCTTCAACTGGCTAAGGGCGGTGATTTTTTTTTTTTCAATGTAAGCAAGAAAAACAGGAATACAAAGCATGGTCAGAGTGTTAAGGCAATTGGTAATTGACAGAATCCTATAGTATTCTCTTACAGGGTTCGTTCATTCAACAAAGATATATTTAATGCCTTCTGTGCACATGTCTCTAGGGGTGCAGGGTGAATGAAATAGACATAATCCTGCTCAGACAATGCTGAAAGTACACAATTAAATAAAAAATTACTAAATGCAAACTGTTTTGAAGAAACAAGGAGGGTACTGGAATAGAAAAAAGATGAGAACCTCATCAAAGAGGTAACATGTAAGACTGGAGGATGGGAAGAAGCCAATTATGTCAAAACTGGGAGCTAATAAAAGAGAAAAAATAATTTTCTGAAGATCTGAGTAGAAGGAAGCATATCTGCAATAAATGTCTAAAGCAGAGAGAATCTGGCAGGTTCTGTAGCTGTTATGGCTAGATCAGAGTGGGTGAGAGTCAAAGAAAGAGAAGTTGAAGCTGGAGAAGGTTATCATGGACCAACCCATTTGGGGGTTTTATTGGCCACAACAAAGAGTTTGTTTTTTATTTTAACTGAGATGGGGCATTTCTGAGGGATTTTACAGAGACGTGTGTGTTCACATAGCAGAACGGGGAGAGGGAACTCTCAGTGGCTGCTTTCGTAAGACACTAATTCCATTTATGAGGGCTCCATCCTCTTGACCTAATCATTTCTCCAAAGATCCCATCTCCAAATACCATCATCTTGAGAGTAGGTATCAACGCACAAATTCTGAAGGGACATGAACATTTTGTTTATAGCATAAGGATATACTCTGAGCACAGAAACTCAAGACCTGGTAATGAATTGATGTAGGACATGAGGGAAAGCAAGAAATCTGGCTTCAGTGTCTGAGGAGATGTTTGAGTCAGCAGAGTGCAGTCCACTGAGGAGGGGGTCTGAGGAGGAACACGCTGGGCAGGGGAATTCAACATCTAATGTAGACAGCGAGTGGGCCATCAAATAGGAGGCTGGAGTGTGGGGGGGATTCACAGCAGCATGTAGATGGTGTTTGAAGCTGTAAGCATGTATGAGAGACCAACTGGGAGGCTGAGAGGACCCAGGGAGAGTCCTATTAAATATTTAGTCCCCCTTGACTATTGAAAGGTCAAGTTGAGAAGGAGGAGGAGTTGTGAAGGAAGTCTAAGAGGATATCAGAGTGTTAGGAGAAAAATGAGGAGAGAGGTAGTCTCACAAAGCCAAGAGACGGGACTGTTTCCAGAAAGGAGGGGCCTATAATCTCAACTAATGCTGACAGGCCAAGAAAGATGAGAGTAGCAAAGTGTCAGTGCATTTGACAGCATGGAAGTCATGACCTTCCCTAGAGAGATGGAAATCATACTGGGGATGTTTAAGGTAAATAGGAAGTGGGGAACAGGGGAGGGAGTTTCCCATGCCTTTTTAAAGCAGGCTGGCTCTAAATGGAGGGTTGGCAAGGAGGAGCAGAGAAACAGGATGGGAGCTTCTAGAGGTGGTTTGTTTGTTTTTTAAGATGAAAGGTAGAGAATGTTTGTACGATGAGGGTAATGGCCTCATAGAGATGAAACGATTAATGGTGCAGATGAAAGAGGAGATAAATGAAGAATCAGGCTGTCAAACCAAACAAAGAGAAACAAAATATCAGCTGTCTCATCCTTCAACCATGATACAATCCCAGAGGATTCCTTTCACGTCTTCACATTCATCTGTCCATCTACACCTCCAGTGTATGATCAGCAGCAGTGTCCAGGCACTGGAGACACCGTCATGAACAAAATCACCCAAATGAGTTTTTAATGTACTGATATTAAAGCAATGTCACATTAGTATACAGATACGTATAGGGTAGGGAAAGTACAGGGAGTTAGGAAATAATAGGAGTTGATGGGATGCACAATTTAGGAGCCACTAAAAACCTGTGGCTATTAAGCACTTAAAATGTGGCTAGTGGCACATGTCAAAATGATGATAATATTCACTTATTGGGTTAAATAAAATATATTTTAAAATTGACCTATCTGCTCATACTTTTTTAATGTAGATATTAGAAAAACTTTAAGTCACATATGTGGCATGTGGCTCACATTACATTTCTTTGTTGTTGTTTCCTCCAGCTTTTAAAAAAATTTGTGTACATTTAAGGGGTACAAGTGCAGTTTTGTTAGATGGATCCATTGCACAGTGATGAAGTCTGGGTTTTGAGCGTAAACATCACCCGAATAATAAGCATTGCACCCATTAAGTAATTTCTCATCCTGCACCCCTCTCCCACTCTTCTGAGTTTCTAGTGTCTATTATTCTACACTTTAAGTCCGTCACATTATATTTCTATTAGACAGTGCTGGTCCAGAGAGTCAAGTAAAGGGGCCTAAGAAGGTGACCTTAGAGGTGGAGGGAGAAAAGGAATAACATCCTGTGTGAAGGAACACTGCATATTTAAAGAACTGAAGGAGGCTCCTCGATGTGACTGGCAAGCAGGAGGCATGTAAGGAAGCCTGCTGGTCCAGGAAAAGATCACTCTGGGCCTTGAAGGCCACATGAGAGAGTTTCCCATTGCATATCTTGAAAACCATCCTGGGAAACCATTGCCTGGTTTTGAGCAGGGAGTGGCATGATAAGACTTCCATTTTTGAAAAGATCACCGTGCCTCACTAAATACAATGGGCTGGTATCTAGGTGTCCCAGGTCAGCGCTTCTCGACTTGAATGTGCATGAATGAATACCCTGCGGATTGAGCTTGTTAAAACACAGATTCTGACTCAGGAATCTGGGGCGAGTCTGGGAGTCTGCATTCCTCACAACTTCCTGGGTGATGCTGTCAAGGGTGCTGGGGCGGGTCCTGGACCACACTGTGAGGTGCCTGAGCGAGCAAATGCCACAGAAGGGTTGGGACTTATGCCACAGGATCCTTCAACTAGCAGATCCTAGGATTTTGTTTATATTACTTGAGTTTACTTTATGACTTTTTTTTTTTTATGGAAGAGTCAGAACAAAGGAGATATGTGGATAAAAAGGAGGTGATCTGAAATGGGAAGACAGAACCCATTTAATATAGAGAGGCAAAAGAAGAAGGGTATGCATTCAGCAAGAACAGGTGTGCTGTCAGAGATGCTCTGACAGAAGCTCCCAAACTAGAAATGTCCCTCAACACACATTGCTACTTTTGCCTTAAAAAAGTATGGGAAGATGGGACAGGGGAAACCGCTATTCCTGTGACAGGATGGGGACCTGTGAGAAGGAAGTCACTGCAAAGCCACACAAAGTCAAAGGCACTTGGCTGTGTATGTGTTTTTCCTTGTCCCTATGCTTCACTTCTTTCCCTTCCTGTCTAAAGGATGCCTCTCTCTGGACTTCCCATTTTTCTTACTGTAGATTTCCTTTAACTCATTTCTACCAACAGGAGGTTTCTTTACTTACCAGTTTTGGGAGTGGAAGATATGTTTCTTTGAGCCCAGTAAAAATAGACAAAAGCACAGGAGAGAAGACTGAGTTTCTACCCCTAAGTTTTCTTTCCCTCAAATACTGTCTCATTCCTAACTTTCTTAATTCCACAGCTTTGAACCCTGTAGAAAATCAGGTTGTTGTGCCACTTACATTTTTGGTTAAGCAAAGAAATGTTCCAGTCAAGAGAAGGGGCAAAGATATGATGTTTTTAAGCTCCGCTACATTCCGCCTCTTTTATTCTTTTCTTTTGAGATGGAGTCTTGCTCTGTCACTCAGGCTGGAGTGCAGTGGCACAATCTCAGCTCACTGCAACCTCTGCCTCCCAGGCTGAAGCAATTCTCCTACCTCAGCCACCCGAGTACCTGAGATAACAGGGTGTGCCACTACCACCCAGCTAATGTGTGTATTTTTATTGGAGATGGGGTTTCACCATGTTGGCCAGGCTGGTCTTGAACTCCTGACCTCAAATGATCCACCTGCCTCAGCCTCCCAAAGTGCTGGGATTATAGGCATGAGCCACCATGCCCAGCCCCTTTTATTATTTGCAATACCACCAGAATTTTATTTTAACTTTTCTCTCACCCACTGCCCCCATCTTTATCTACATTGACCTATATGCTTCCTCTAAGAAGCATAAATGAAGTGTTAATAGATTAAGATGATCTCTCCTTTTCCACAGAGAGGGCAGCTCTGCTTTTATGGGTAAGTTCTGTGGTCCATTCAAAATAATGGTTATGCACATTCTGGAGCAACAGAAAAAGCAGCAAAAATTGTCCTCATGTTGTGATTAAAACAAAACGTACAAATATAACTCAAGGGGAAAAATACTTGAAATGAGTGCAGTAGTTTTGTTTTGGTGGCAAGGGTAAGTTCTTTAAAAATAATGGATAACACCTTTATCATCATTTTTTGTTAAACAATAAAATAATTGTTTTTTTGACAAACATTCTCATCTGGATGTCTTATTTGTAAATTTTTACTCTAGTTAAACATTTCTTTGTCATAAATGTTAGATTCTTGGTGGAGTAGGTTGAAGTGTTGATTTTCTTGATTGAGATCTTAGAAAATGTGTTTCCCCACTTTTTGGAGTCCAGTTTACATTACATCCTGTGAAACTGATTAATCGAAAAGCTTTTCAATTTAAACTGCCATACCAACCTTCACTTTCATGCTTTTAGCATTAAACCTTAATAAATATTGAAAACAGGAGGTTTATATATTTAGCATGACCAACTATGTCATAACAGCATCTACAGGACAAATTTCATGTCAATTTATTATTTTAGTTGTTGGCTTAAATAGCTTTAATCTTAGGACATCACATATTTTATCTTTATAGGTTTAGGGTTTGTCACAAAATTTATATGCACAGGGTTCAAAAATATAGCAAATTTGCAATGCTTTTAAATGTACAACCTACATGACTTTAATGCCAGAAACGAAGTTTAAAAAGTACTGTTTCCTTTACTCATTGTCATACAAATAACACTTTATATTATTTAGGTATAAAATTTTTCCAGGATCCATTTTCAGATACATTACAGGGTCATTTATTACTGTTATATAACTGAATTTTCTAACCTCAGCAGTTTTCAGATGTAAAGCAGCATTAATATTTATCTGCCATCTTTCATAAGAAAATTTTATACAACGAGCTTAGCAGATACAGATTTTGAAAAAATCACATTTAAAGCACCATGAATTCAAACAAATGTGTATTTGAATGTCCAATTAATTTTTAAAAACTCTTAAGTCAATGAAACTGAATATGTTTTGATTTGAACACCATATGTCCCCATAATGTATTTTTTGTCCACATTTGGAGGAAACCATAGAGAAGAGTTAACATTCACTGCCTTGTGCTGTCCTCTTTTCCCACATGCGTAGCAGATATTAAGCAGAGAATGTGTGCAAAAGTTCCACCAATAACTTCCTTTTTTTAGGTGCAATTTTTTTCACACATAACTTCCTTTGCTGCTAATCCTTGCCCCAAACTAGTTACTACACATGGTTCTCAGGAATAAATTATCCCTCAATTGAGTCAGCTTACCCACAGGGGGTCTGGAGATTGTAGAGTAAGTTTCACATCCACTTGCTAGCTCTAGAACTTTGTGCAAATGATTTACCTTCTTGTAAGCCTCAGTTTCCTCATCAATAAAACAGGTACAGTAATGCTTCTCCCTCTGATAATTATTTTGAGGATAAATATGCTGCTTAGAGACCTGGCACAATGCCTGGTTCACTGATGGCTTATGAAACAACTCAGAAACCTCAACAGCACCTGTGCATCTCCATGCACAGGCAGTTCATTCTCAGGCTTCCCACTTCTAGTTTTTTGCTTCCTTCCCACCTGTGGCATCTCCATTTTCTTAATACTTCCTTTCTTTCTAAACCACTTTTCTCGCAAAAATTTGAAACAGTCCTAGTGCAGTATAATTGATGGAGAATAGTTTAAAATGTTATTTCTGTTAGGGGAAAATGTAGACTTCAACAGGAATCAAAGCTTTTGGCTAAAGAAGGGGTGCTCCCAGAGACCTGGGTGCAGTGGCTCATGCTGTAATCCCCGCATTTTGGGAGGCCAAGGCATGTGGATCACCATATCAGGAGTTCACAACCAGCCTGACCAAGATGGTGAAACCCCGTCTCTACTAAAAATACAAAAATTAGCTGGGCACAGTGGCAGGTGCTTCTGATCACAGCTACTTGGGAGGCTGAGGCAGGAGGATCACTTGAACTTGGGCGGCAGAGGTTGCGGTGAGCTGAGATTGAGCCACTGCACACTGCAGCCTGGGTGACAGAGTGAGAATGTCTCAAAAAAAAAATAAAAGATAGAAAGGGCACTCTTAGGGGGATTTGTGGGTATTGGTTAGTCAGTGGAAGGTGCAGGGAGACGACTTCCAGGCCTCTGACAACACTGCCATTATCCATTCTTGGAGCCCATCACTTAGAGCCACAGGGATGAAGTGAGGTGAGCCCCAGGCTGTATGTTTTACAGAGGGGCTTTCAAAGGCCTTAAACAGGGCTCATTTTACACTCCCGCTCCTCTGAGGACACTCAGAAAGCAGATAGAATGGACAGCCCTACTTGGGAAAGCAGAAAAGATATGTGGGAAACCCTGGGGACTGTTCTGTGAGGCTGACAGGTTTTTGAGCAGACCACTTGGGGAGGAACCTCAGGTTTGGTTCTGGGTGCTCCACTTTAAGAGGGATGCTGGTAACTGCACTGTATCCACAGGAGAGTGAAAAGAATGACCAGCACATACTCAGAACTGCAGAAGGAAATGTTCACCTGGAGAAGACAGGGCCAAGAGTGACTGCTGTCTCCACACACGCAGTGGTACCCTTGTCCAGGAGGGACTGTTCTTTTCTGTGGTTCCAAGGGAAGAGTCAGGATCAATGAGTGGAAATTCAAGGGACACTGACTTTGGCCAAGCAAGCGCATTAAACTTTATGGATGGGCTGCCTCCTGAGATTGTGCACTCCCTGTTGCTAAATTGATGAAGTAAAGGCTGGATGACCCTGCTGCTGGGATAAAGAGGATTACCTTCAAAGATCCGATTGACTTTAGACTACCTGATTTTTTTTTCTTTTTTGCCTTTTAGAAAACTTTTAATTTTTAAATAACTCTTACATTTTTCACTTGTAGATAAATGTATACAACAGTTGCAAAAATGAAAACAGTACAAAGAATAGCTGTAGACCTTTAATCCACATTCATCAGTTGTCAGCATTTTACCCATTTGCTTTATTATTTGCACTTTCTCACTTGCCCTTTCTCGCAGACTAGATAATTTTGAAAGTCCCTTCTCTTAGTGGGAGTTATGATTCTACATGCTGAGGCTTCTTTCCAGGTCATAGGATTTTAGAAAAATTGGAATCCTGCTGGCATTGCTCTTCACTGCACTTAGCATAAAATCTGAACTCCCCAAGGAGTCTGAACCTGATCATCTCTCTGCCTTCATCCCTTACTGCTCCTCATTTTGATCACCATGCTGCAGTTACATTGGTTTTCTTTTTCTTCCTCATACTTGCTAAGCTCATTCCTGGCTCAGGCACTTTGTGGTTACTAGTTCCTCCGCTGTCAACACACTTTGCTGGTTTTCCCATGGCTGGGGCCTTCTAACATTCCCTGATGCCCTAAGACCTCCCTCCCACCCCAATTCCTACAAATTACCACAGTCCCTCATGGTGCCTCTTCTCACTGTCTATGGTGATGTTGTTTATCTGTTTGCTTGCCTTTTGGTTGTCACTCCCAGTGGAATGTAAGCTTCATGAGCATAGAGGTCTTGTCTTATTCTTTACCATGTCCTCAGTACCTGGGCCAGAGACACTCAACACATATTTGTTGAATAAATAAATATGAGAGCAAATGAGAACATCTAGTCAAAGACATAATGCATATAAGGATAGATGTTAACATTTGACAACCTACACAAAACAGCAAGTGTGTAACTATTCTAGAAAGGTAAAGAGAAACGTCTTTGTCTTGTTGGGTATTGTATTAGTCCATTCTTGCACTGCTATAAAGAAATATCCAAGAATGGGTAATTTATAAAGAAAAGAGGTTTAATTGGCTCATGATTCTGCAGGCTGTATAGGAAGTAGAGCAGCTTTGGCTTCTGCAGCAGCCTCAGGAAGCTTCCAATTATAGCAGAAGGCAGAGGGGGAACGAGGCATCTCATATGGCAGGAGCAGGAGCAAGAGGCAGAGTGGGGGAGGTGCCACACACGTTTAAACAACCAGATCTCGTGAGAACTCACTCACTACCACAAGGATAGTATCAAGGAGATGGTTCTAAACCATTCGTGAGAAATCCCCCATCATGATCCAGTCACCTCCCACCAGGCCCCGCCTCCAACAGTAGGGATTACCATTCAACATGAGATTTGGGTGGGAACCCAGATCCAAATCATATCAGGTATATTGTAAGTGACAGAATTTGAGGAAGTTGCCCCCGAGAGTGCCCCATCCCAAAGAAAATGTGGACTTTTCTCAGAAGTCAAAGTGCATTCTGCTGCATCTGTTTGAAAAGATGGAAATCTGATAGCTTTCCTGGTGCAAACTCCTTATGTGGTTGATACAAGAAAGACAGGGTGGGGAGGGTTATTTCTACATCTGTATGCCTATGAAACTGATTGAGAATGCCTCAGTCATTTAGGAAACTAGCTTCGAATACTTAACCACATTGAAATTTCTTTCAGAGGAGCCCATGGATAATTCTGTAGTGATGCTGTGCGCAGACATGTTTTTCTGTGGGTTCCTTTCTCTAGGGTCACTCTCCATCTATCAGAATGCAGTTTCCCAGCCTCCAAATGGTCTATCAAATTGGAAATGTACATGCAATTCTATTAAGAGGCCTGAGTCTTTCCTTCATAATCCATTTCCTGTCAGGTCTAATTATTGCTGATCACCTTGAGCACTGTGTCTTTGTTCTGGGTAAAGTTCAAAAGCTTTTAAGTTTGAAACTGGCTTCCTCCTCAACCACAGGAGAAAAGTCTACCATCATTTATTGTTGGGATGACTAGAAATCATAAAACCTGGAGAAAATTGAATGAACAAGCTCTTTGGTTGGAATGGAAATGAACTGGAAAAATGGTTGCTAAAAGTCTCTGTTTATTCACTTAACTTGGTAAGAGTCACCATTTAACAGAGAAAAAATAATTTACCACTTAATCAGGGAAAATGCTGACTTGTAAAGATTAAAAGGATAATATCTTAAAAATAAATTATTGCCATTAAGTCAAACTATCTGGAAGGGTAGTATATGTAAGGGATAAGATAACAAAATCTGGAAGTAGATTTCCTGGGGTTTGAACCCCAGCTCTATAACTTAATTGCTGTGTGACTCTGGGTAAGTATTTAACTTCTCATCTCTGTTCCTCAGTTTGCCCATCTATAATATAAACATCCTAATAGTACTTAGCTCACAACTATTTTAGGATTAACAGGATTAATGTAAGTAGAGTACTTACAATAGTACCTAGCACATTAAGCACTAATGAAACATCTGCTATTATTTCTTCTCTCTTATTCCCTACGTCCAAATAAAGAAAAGAGAAAATCTTCTATCTGCAAAATACTCTTTTGATACATCACTTAATTTTGATCCTAAAAACAGCCGGGCAATATTGGTACAGGTATCTTCTCTATTTTATAGATAACCAGTCACGAATTCAAGGTCATTTAGCTGATAAGTGCCTGATTTAGCTGATAAGTGGGTTCTTAATTCGAACCCAGGCCTGGTGACTCTGAGGTTGGCAGCCTCTCCACTGTAGTCTGCTACCTATGTCATTGATCACAGTCATTTGTTCAAGTTTGAAACGGGCACTGCCATTTAAGGAGACACATCCTTATAAGATTTATAGCCAAGAGCCTCTATTAAGTCTTACATGAACTTGAATGTTTTTGCAATAAAAAATAAGTGAAGGTAAGTAAAAGCTTTTATCTGAACTGAAAACTATCTTCTCTGATGTATCTGACTCAAACATGGAAGCATTACTTTCATTTACACACACACACACAAACATCAAGATAAACAAATCTAGAAAGACTAATTATTTTTCCCCTCTCTCCCAAGCAAAATGTCAAAAGAAAACAAACAGTCCAGGGGAAAAGTCAATTAGCTTTGTAAAAATCCTTTTCATTAGAAAGGCCTAGAGTTCTAGTAGCTGTATAGGTAAGGCACATCTGTTTATTTTTAAATACAATACACATAATTTGAGGATTATCTGGTTCTCAGGATTCTTGTGACTATCAGGGGAGGTCCAGCTTTGGCAAGGTTAGTGATGATGCCATAGAGTAATTACTTAGAAAAAATAATAAACATCATTTCACAGTTTAATACCACGGTATAATTCCCATCAATATCCTTTTTTATTTTCATTTTTCCCCATCAATGAAGGGAAAGCAGAGAAGCTTAATTTGATTTACAGAGGGCAAACATCTCTGAATGTACTTTTTTGTTGTTGGGGGTGGGGATGTAAGGAGAAAAGTTTGACCGGTTGGTTTTCATCTATATGCCATAATTCTCTGTTTAGTTTACACTATTAAACTCCAAAGCCTTTGCTTTAATCTTAACTGTTACAGTATGCCTTATTGCAGATTCTATCATGTCGCATCTCTGATAGGGTTTCCGACTTTGGCAAAGCACCATCCCTCAAGCTGGTCCTTGCCATATGGGTAGTAAATGCATCCAACATTTTTTCATTGGCGCCTATATCATTATGTTTTGTCACCAATGGTTTCTTGAGTTTTCAGTAAATTGCTGCATATACTGTGGTTTGGAGATGCCAAGATGATCTCTGACATTTATTTGTCTGTATACAGCTGAGTCCTCATTAGGGCCTCCCTGTCCCACTATCCTTTTTCAGATGACCTAACATCTGTTTGCTGAAGGAAGGGCATGAGATGGGGGGTGGTGTGAGTGGAGAAGCCGTAAAGGGAAAAGAAAACAAAAAGCAGGAGGAGACCAACGTGAGGGAAAACAGCTTTCCAGGAGCCCTTAACACTAAGTCAGGAAAGGTGGAGAGGGGAGGAGAAAAACCTACCTGATCTGTCTTCATTTTGCGTATCACATCTTCTGCACAGCTCTGGGATTGTCTTGAGTGATGTGACTGAATACTGAATGGAAGCCAGAGAAGAGAGGGCATAAAATAACAATTTAAAATGCAAGCATTCATTCAAATTGGCCAGAAAAACAAAACACAAGAAGTGATACTTGGGTACAACATGTATATTCAGAAAATTTATCTCATTTTACCCTAAATGAGCTGCGTGGTGATCTGGCAGCATTCTAAGATCTACCTGCAAGCATCTAACCATATGCAGTTTAAAAAGAGGTCTGGGCAGACCTTCTTTAACAAAAAACAGTGGGTACAGCCTGCAGACACTCTCTTCCTCTTATCACTCTGCTACTTGTGGAAGATGGAAGAACTGTGTGACCCTGAGAGTTTCAAGAGGATGGCCTTAATAATTGCATTCTGAATCCTAAGGGTGAGCTTGTGTGTGAAAAGCCAAGTACAGGAGCACCTGGCTTCCTGCAGCATCCGGGGCAGTCAGGAGACACGTCTGGGCCGATGCTGACTGGACTATGCAAAGTCCCTAATGTTGCCACCTGCCACAGATTTTAGTGCATAGCATCCATTATCTCCGTGGGAAATACCAGGGTAATATCATAGAAAGCAAGAGGGGTATGGTTCTATGTTTGAAAGCTCATCTTTTCACATATAGATTAGTTTGAGTGGAAAGAAACCACCCTCTAGCCTCAGTTTCAGCACCCACTTGAAGGCTGGTTTTTGGGATAAAAAATTATGACACAAGGGGGCATATGATTGGAAGAGCTAAAACAAATGTAAAATCAATAGCTATGATTTATGGGGATGACATGTGATGCCAATCAATCTTTCTTTGTGTTTTAAAACAAAATAAATAAAATGAACTTGTTCTTTAATAAAAGACCAAGTCAGGGATTATCTTCAATCACATTCATACTTTAATTCATAAAATGCAGCTTCCTAAAACTACTTTGCTTTTTACCTCTAGGGACAATGTCCTTAACGTAAATGAGTTTGTATTATAAATTATTTCACCACTGCAAAATTTGGGGGGAATTGAGAGAAAACATTTAATCTAAATGAAAAATGATCACAGGAAACTCATTAGGATTACTCTAGCATTACAAGTAAGGAATGTGTAATTAGGATACATTTATCAATAAGAAGGTACTTTAGTTAGCTTGATGTCGATAGATGAAGCAAAGCGTATGCATTGAGACATCCTTGTGCTTTCCCCAGGCTACCAGGACAGCAAGACACAGGGTGGAACTGTTGTAGATATTGTCAGTTTGCCAACTGCATGTCACAAGCAAATTAAATTTCCAGTATTTGCAAGTGAAAAATGAAATCTCAAATGACTAATTAGAGAAATTACCCTTACCTGTCTGATGTAATAACATCCTGTTTATATTGGCCATGCCTCAGAGACTACAGGTGCTTTAGCAAACCCACCCACATGCTCAGAGGGAGGGATGACTGCCTCTTAAACCCAAAATTAACCTATAAGTATTTTTTTTTCTTTCATGTTATGTTCTTTGGGGGTCTGGGGTAACACCAGTACAGAAGGCATTTTTCTTGGTACTAATAAGGTACCTTATGTTTCTGGCCAAGTACAAGCTCTCTAAGGAATCTGGTAGCTTCTTGAGACCAGCTGGTACAGGTTAAATAATTACACAGCCTATAATTCAATTAAAATTGGGCCTTTTGTTTTGGTTGCCATGTGTCCCATGAAACACCCTTTGGCAAAGTCTCACTCTTTTTTTTTCTTTTCTTTTCATCCAAGGCAAGATTGTAGAAAGAGAGAATCTAAGATGAATTGTGTTTAAATGTAGTTAATGAAAAATTCAATAAGATTTGTTCACTGGGCTTAATAATAGATATCTGATTAAAATGGGTGAGCTGCTATCTGTATTTTGAGGCACATGTTTCCTAACTGCCATCTCTCACCCCAAAGTCAGACACATCAGAATCTCTGAAGTATTCACTGTAGCTTCAACTCTTCTTATTTGCTCTCAAAGGCCCATAGTGTGCAGTAGGTTTTAACTTAATGAGGTTTAAATTTGAGCAGCACCTGGCTGGTATGGGGACCGAGTCACAGGCAGACACTAGACTAAGCCACTGCCACTGCCTCAACCTAAATCACTTGTGGCACTTTGCCCCTCCACCCAGAGTCACATAGGAAGTCACTTTGGTGAATGCATATATTTTGATTCTCTGGTAACAATGACTGTGGAGAAAATATCATTTGCTACTCCTGGGAATAGAAATAAAAAGTACAGCAATCTAAACAGGATGATAGGTTATCCAGAAAATCAAAGTTTTGATAAATTTTAAGGGTATATGGAACGTCAAATTTGTGACTCCAATCTACATTGTGAACAAATCCATCATTTTTTATAAAGACACAAGGCAAAATCAATTTGTGGATGTTTCAGTAAGTATAAACACTGCTCTTTGGATGGAAGAGAAGGCTTAAGGGAGTGCTGTGAAGATTGTTAAGCCGTGATGTGAAGAAATGCACAGGAAACACATAACTCACAAAACCAACATCCAAAAATGTTTCCACATTTGCAAATTTGGGAATGAGCGAATGATCCAAGAAGTCTCCCTTGCAAGTATGCATTGTGCTGCCATCTGGGAGCTGGAATGGAAGGCTTCCCAGGCCTTCATCCCAGTTCACAGGACAGATGGCCTTTTATAAGGAACTGTCAGATTGCCAACATACCTCATTCTCAGGACAATGGCAAGCTCCCAGGGCAGCAACTACCGTCAGTTTGGCCCTATGGGAACCAAAGCCCAATGCATCTTCCCTGCCTGTGTCCTCCAACCCAAGCTTTTGTAGCCTGTTCTCTTGACTCCTATTGTCCTTGGGTGCGAAGAGTGAAGAGGGGACTTGCAGTTAGTTGAGAAGTATTACATCTTCTACCTCTATAATTTATTCCTGTTCTAGAATTCTTCCAGAGGTTATTCCTAGTGAAAATAGCCTTTTTGATCTAAATTTGTTTTCCAGACTTCTTTTCCACTTCTCTACCATGTCTCAGGAAGAGCGCTGTTAAAGGTTGACCAGCTGCCTCTGCTTCTTCAACGTCCTATGCTTCCAAAGTTCTGTTTGCCTTCTGTTTCTTTACTCAGGGGTCCCCCTTTCCTACAGTGCCCTCCTCCAGCCATGCAAGTGCCACCATCCCACAAGTCAAGGCCAGCTGTGCTCTGCTTCTCCATGAAGCCCTGGCTGATTGCTTTAGCTCTTATTGACTTTTCTCTTTTCTCCTCTTGGTAAGTTTCTGCCTTGCTTGTGCTGTGGCGTTTGTTATCTGTAGGTGTTGGTTTCCATAAGCACTTGGGGGAAAAAATGATATTTTTGATTTGTATATGTGCATGGCACACAGGGACTGATTAACTCTTTAACTGAAACACCAAGATGTGTACATATTGACTAATCCCTGGGCATAATATTATAGACATTCAAAGGAGCTCTTTCATGTTTAGGTAGTAAGCGAGACTTTCCTCCAGGCTTTTATACTAACACTAGAATTAATTAGCTTTCTGAAATAAAAATTTGACTAAGGCTCCACACAGAACATAGGACAAAGACCATATGCCTTAGCATGGCACCTAAAGCCTTCCATGAGCTCAGTCTCATCTCGCATTGTCTACTTCTTTTGCTTGTGGCAATAACAAATTCTTGGTGGCCCTACCTATTGTTTTGCCTGTCTATACCTTTACATATGCTATGCCATCTACCTGAAATGCCATTCTGTCCATTTTCCTAAGCAAATGCCTTTTAATTCTTCAGGCTTTGCCTGGGTAACACTTCTACAAAATCTTTTCTGACCCCTGACCCATAAGGAAGTAATGCCAGCTTCCAAAGTGTAGTCTCTGGACCAGTGGTATTAACACAACCTAGGATTTGTTAGAAATTCACATTCTTGGGCTCCATCCCAGACTTACTGAATCAGGAACTCTAACCGTGGGGCCCAGTGATGTGTTTTTTCACAAGCCACATAGGTGATTCTGATGCATAATGAAGTTTGAGAACCATTGTGTTATATTATTTCCTTATGTTAGGCATAAGTCCATTACAAACTCATCACATGGTGGTTCTCCTATATGTTTACATAAGGGCTGCTTTCTCTGCTTTCCAAAGGTGTGTACAATATTTTATTTACCCAAGATACCAGGCACTTATTAAACTGAATTAAATAAATTCCTCTAGATATGAGAACTAATGAGGCAAGGATATAGTTCAGTCCATAATTTTGGTGGCAATAGTAATAAAATGTCAGTACCTAATATTTACATAGCACTAATTTTAGAAAAACCCATAATTACAAGTCTAGCAATAAATCATTTTATATTTTAAAAAATTCTTAAAATATTAATAGCATGAATACTGGCTGATGGCTTAACCTTTTGCATAAAGGATGATGAATCTGGAGCCATAAGATCTGGATTGAAGTCCTAGTTCTGACACTTATTAACTCTATGGTTCTGGACAAATAATTCATTTAATATCTCTGGGGCTCAGTTTCCTTACGTGTAAAACACAGATAATTATATGAGATAATGTAGATGCAATCATTTTACAAACTGTGGAGCTCTAGTAAATGTCCGCCTCTTCTCTTTATCCTGTTTTCTATGTTTGCTTTCAGAGCTTTCCTCCTCATCTTTATTTCTGCCATGATTTTAAGCTCAGTAAATGAAGATATGAGAACTAGTGAGGTGGGAAGAGAGGGGTAGAGCTGGGACTAGAAAGGAAAGGAAATATAGCTCAGCCTATTTCGCTACGTTATTTGGCTTCTCTTTGTTCTTTCCTCACTCAAGAGAGTCTAGCACAGGGCTGACACTGAAAAGTCAGCTTCGGCCACTTCACAGAGTTTATATGGTGCAAGATCATCCTATACATTCCAGCCTACGCCAGTCAGTTTTGTCACCATGCCATGCAAAACAGTCGGAACATGCATGAGATTCATAATGACAATGCATGATTTCTACATTGGCTGTGGGGATCTCTGACCACCCTAGATATTGTTCAGGGCTGAAAAGCTTTGGCCCTTATTCCTGAAAACTGGAGCCAACTGAGCGAACAAGCAGACATTACTCAAATGGTAATGAGCCACAGAAAATGAAAGAACTAACATCCCAAGCACCTTTGCAAGCAGGAGAATTTTAAACTACTAAAGCCCCATAAAAGTTTCCAAAAGAAACAATTAAGCCAGCCGCCCAAACAACCATGGTGAAATTCATGATTTCTCACACAGTTTTCCAAAATTCAGGCAGGTATCTCAACAGCCACGCAATAAAAATAATGGCAATAATGTGTACAAGCAAAGCTGGGAGTGACAACAGAAACATGTAGCTGAAGAGAGATTTTTCAGAACACAGTATTTTTCTAAAATTTTGGCCTTCCCTCCAAAGGCCTGCCCTTCCAGTTCAGGAAGCCTTCATGCCCTCCATTACAAACTGCATTCCACTGCCCCTTCTCTTGCGACGTGGCACTAACAGTCTGCTCCTCCACTGCCAGCCCTTTGCTGGGGCTCTGGTTTCCTCTTTTCCCATCTCCTCAGGACTCCTGCCTGCCACCATTCTTTCCTCCCTCCTTTTCCTCAGCCCACTCTCATTGCTGGCTTTCTCCTCTGGTCCTATAAAGATAAGCAAGCGCCTCTACCACCTCAAGACACTGCCTCCTTGACTGAGCATGAGTCCTTCTGCTCTTGCATTCATCAGCCATCTCTTTTGAAAGAATTGTCTCTGTTCTTGTTTCTATTATCTCATCTCTGCACTTACTCCTCCAGCCCTCCTGATAGGGCTCTACCTACCACCCAATAGGCACTGTGCTTATTAGGGCCACCAAGGGGTCTTCCAGAGGGTACTTTTCAACCCTCATCTTTATAATGACCTATTTGCCACCAACAACTATTGTTTTAAACTCCTTAAATTCTACTCCCCCCTTGCCTTTTTAGCTCCCTTATTTTTTATTTTTTTATTTCTGAAAAATTCTTTCCAGTGCTTTTGTAGAAACCTCTTTTTCTAGACCCTACTACATAGGATATACTTCTGCACAGTTCAATTTTTGGAATGTTCTTCTCTTTCCACATTCCATGTTTTCACAAATGACCTTAACTATACCCCCAGTTACAACCACTACCTCTACATGGTACAGATACTGGTGACCTACACTTTCATGCCTCTATCCCACCCTGCTTTATATTCATTTCTTCCCACCATTTGAGTTATATTAATGAAAATTATTATAACTAATCCTGTTTTCAAATGAATTTGAATTTTGCTTTGGTACCTTATTTTTATCATATCTTCCTTCAAAGAGGTTTTTTTTTTTTTTTTAATCTTTTATGTTAAGACATTGTGGTTAGTATTTGAGAAAACTCAGTAACTCTTTTATCATTTTAAGAGTACATCAGGAACTACTCTATTGCAATGCTAATTTAATTAATATAATGTGTAGTCAGGCAAGAGATGAAGATCCACTTGATAAATGTAATGAGATCACAGTATTGAATGACCTCCTTCCATTGTATAATAAGAAGTGGACATGGATGGAGAAGAGACCTACCTGAACTGGGTAAACCAGAGGTGACCATGGGGCCCAGCAGAAGTAATTCTCAATGCAGTGGTTACAAACATGGATTCTAGAATCAGACTACCTGCATTATATCCTCACTTCACCACTTTCTAGCCAATTAGTCTTAGTTACTTAACCTCTGTATATCAGTTTCTTCATTGGTAAAAACAGGGGTCTGACTGTACCTTCATTAGGGTATGTCCGGGAGGCTTATGAACTAGTAATATAAAACCTAAGAGTGTCTGATGCACAGTAAGTGTTCAATAAATGTTAGCAATTATATTATTATTTATATTTAAAAGTACCAAAATGAGCATTTTAAAATGAAGCCAAAATAGTCACAATTATAGAAGCAAAAATTGTGAATGACAAAAGAATTACAAGAAAAATGTATGTTGTAGTAGGGCAGATGGCCAGTCATAAACCTTGTTCAATTTCAATGATAGTCTATTTTTAATTGTGAGCCAATAATCAATCACTGTCAAAATATAAGGACTCACTGCCAAGAATGGAGTTTAGTATTAGAATCAAATGTGACCTACCATGAAGTTAACATAACATTTTATAATGTACTTAATTTTTCTTTTTTTTTGAGACTGAGTCTCGCTCTATTGCCAGGCTAGAGTGCAATGGCGCGATCCAGCTCACTGTAACTTCCGTTTTCCAGTTTCAAGCAATTTTCCTGCCTCCGCCTCCCAAGTATCTGGGACTACAGGCATGCACCACCATGCCCAGCTAATTTTTTGTATTTTTAGTAGAGACGGGGCTTCACCATGTTGGCCACGATGGTTTCGATCTCTTGATCTCATGATCCTCCCACCTCAGTCTCCCAAAGTGCTGGGATTACAGGCGTGAGCCACCGCTCCCAGCCAATGTGCTTAATTGTTAACATAGCATACTATACACACTTTGAGAGCATAGCAAGTATGCACCATTCACCCCAAGCCTAGAACCAAGCCTGGTACTCTATTAATGTTCAGTAAATACTTGTTGACTAGATTGGCATAAAAGCTAATTGTGATGAAAAGGTAAACAGTTTTTGTCAATAATCTGCATAGTCAATCTAATAACTTCTATTGACTATCAGGCAAGATAAGAACTTCCAGGACTATCTACAGAGTAACAGGGAAAATTTTTTTAAAATCCAGTCATTGCTCATTCTTCTTAGAAATCACTCTATTTGTACATTTCTGCTCTACCTTCTCTGTCAGGGGTGTCCAGTCCAAGATTTGGAGTTTGGGAACCTGGATTCTAGTCCTGGAATCTAACACTAACAATAGAATACCAAAAGGTAACTCATCTTTTTCTGGATTAAATGATTCCTAATTCATTTCCTGGCAGGTGGTAAGAAGAACAAGATAACACACATGGCATACAAAGTTAGAACAAGGTGTGAGGTTACTGATGACGCTGAGCTGGAGAAGGAAAGAATGAGAGGCAATTTAGACTCGAATGCAGGATGTCACAAAAACGCACTGCACAAAGCTGAGGTATGCTGGACGACTGCTGAAACTAGATCACACTAAGAAGCATTAAACAAAGTTTCCATATGAATAAGAACAGGGTGACTGCTAGGAAGGGCAGGGCTTATAGACAGAGACAGTGAAAAAGGGATTGAGCCACTCAGAGGTAACATGAAAGTATTGGTCACCTTCCAGAAGGTACAGAAGAAAGTAAGAGGGTCCATCTTACTCAGTAGATTCCTTGCTAGAGAGAAAGGCAAGCTAGGTGCTTTGTACTTTGAATACCTTTACTCTTTTTCACACCTAAGCTGTATTCTTTTCCCATGCCAGCTCATTGCCTGAGTCTACTTGAAATGAGTCTTTCTCAAAATGTAACAAAATCTGGGGAAGCATCAGGGGATTGAATTGAGTAAAAGGAATGTACACAAAACAGAAAGGGGTAGGTGTTTTTAGTAAAAATGCTACACAGTCTATGTGATAGAAAAATATGAAAACTCACTGAAAGTGAGATTAGTTTTCCATAAGTATTAATTTTTCTAACAGACAGTGGTTCAAGCATCTTAGGAAAATGAACCCACATAATTTTGTGCTATTACTCTAGGTTGCAAAGACTTTGACCAAAGAGGATTAAAAAGTGGAATGATAATTATTATCTTAATCTCATTTGACCTGTACAAAAAATTGTTTATGCAATTGCCAAAAAAGTCAACTTCCATCAAAGTTGCAGTCAGAGTTATACAGAAAGGCAACAGAATATTTCTCTGACTTCTATTGGTATGTGTGTATATATATATGCATGTGTAAATATTTACATGTATGTGTATATATGTAGCTATGTACATGCATGAGTGTATGTATATACTTATGTGTACATATATGTTTATGTATATGTGTATGTTTACACAATCAACACATATATATAAATTGTCATGTTTTCTTCATGAAATCCAGGGTCATAAGTTGAGATATTGTCATTTAAAAGATGGGAATGTTAAGGTACAGTAAAATGAAAGGATTCGCTTAAATTCTAATTCACTGGTTTCATTTTACTTATTTATAATGTCTATCAATTCCTTTTCTTCCAGAAAACAGTTTGGAATCGCTGCAGTGCCCATCAGGGATAGTGATGAGTGAGATGACTGGTCTAGAGAAACTTCTACTAAGATAAGTTGCTTAGATAGGAAGGAGTAAGGTGGCCAAATAGTTCTGATTTAAGTCCTGGCTCTAAAACCCTGTGAATGTCAGACAAGCTCTCTAAGCCCCAATTTTCTCATCTGCCAAAAGGAATAAAAACAGAGCTTGCCTCGCAAAGCTGATGTGTGAGGCTTGAACAAGATAACTTACTTCAAGAGTTTATCTCAGTGTGTGGCATAGCCAATGGGTAGATGGTGGCTGAGTGAGCTTTTCAGGAAATCCAGAGTTCAGTGTCTGCTTTATTTAGTCTTGTGTGTGAAACTATTTTTAAGAGCACCATACTGGCCTCTATTAATAAAATAAAGACACCACGGCTCCAAAGAATTCCAGAGGGTTTTTGTTTTTAAGATGCAGCGATCTGGCTTCCATAGGAATAGAGAGAAATCTGTGAACCCATTCACAGTGACAGAAAAACCCTGCTTTCAACCTTTGCGCTTATGTGTCATCATCTCTCCCTTGCAGACCTGCAGCTATTGCAGAATGTTCTGCCCTTTTAGATGGCAGGATTACAACAATGCATGGTTTAAACTTTGTGTTTTGCAAAAGATGTGCATTATTTTCTAGTCTGGGAAATTTCAAAATAAATTAGTTGCTGTGTTTTCTCTCATTAAATAAAGGCAAAAAAAAAAAGTTCTAGTTGTTTTTCTACCAATATACAGCTTGTGTTTTAATTAAAACAAGAACCAGTCTCATGACCAGAGGGAAAAACCATGGAACAGAAAGCCTAGACTATGTAATAGGGCTGCAGCTGGAGAGTAAGGAGAAGAGCTTTAAACTCGGGCATCTTTTTCATAAACATCTTTTTCAGATGTAATGTGCAGTTTTCTCCCCCTCCTGCCACTTAACAAGGAAAGAGGCTTAAGGGCTGTCAGAGATAGGGTTTATGGAATCCAAAAAAAAAATCATGTTCACAGGAAACTACATTTCTTTTTATGCCAGTGAATTAGTATGTTAAACACATCCTCACTTTTCAATTTTTTAATTTTAGCATTTGAATAATCTCCATTTAGCTCTTAAAGAAACTGTAACATTCATTGTTTCTAGTTTACCTAAATAGCCTGAGAACAATTATTTCAGTACTTAAGAGGTTATCTCTAGTTCTTTTTTCACATAATTATTAAGTAAGAACAATATGATTCTGGCTTCCTTAAGGTATGAAGTCTGGATCATACTAAGTTATGATAAAAATAATCTGTGTTGTAGAGATTGCCAAAGTAGAGCTTCTTCAGTTTCAAGTGGATTTAAATAGACTAAGATTTCCTATTCTCAGTACTACTGACATTTTGGGCTAGACAATTCTTGTTGCAGGGGATTGTGCTGTGCATTGCAGGATGTTTAGAAGCCTCTCTGGTCTCCACCCGCTAGATGCTAGTAGTATCTCCCCAGTATGACAACAAAATATGTCTCCTGGTATTATTAAATGTTTCTAGGGTAGGAATGGGGCAGGTAAAATTGCCCTTGATGTGAACCATAAACTATATTCATCCTGGAGAAGCAGTAAAATGTTGTGGCTAAAAGTAAATACTCTGGACACAGAGTACTCCTAACCAGCTGGGTGACCCTGGATGAATTATATCAAATCTTCATGCTGCAGTTTCCTCACCTGTAAATTGAAGATAGTAACAGTAACCTTAGAAGACTGTTGTGAGGATTAACCAAGGTAAGGCATGCCCCATGGTAAATGTTCAATAAATGTTAGCTATTATTATTATTGTTTCATCAATTCTATGAAATTTCACAGAATTTCAATTCTATGCAGTTTCAAAATCTGATATAATTTTAAATGCAGGTTAAAGAACCAAACAATAGAAACATATTTAAGAGGGAAATTTTGGGAGCAGTTACACAATTACAGATGGATATCTTTGTTTATGTTTTAGAATGGGCAAGTTATAGACACTCAACTATTGCATAATCCTGTAGCCTAGTTTACTAAATGGTTTCAGTTTTTGCTTAATGTATTTTATTATCTTTCAAGTAGAGATTCCTAATTCATCAAAATTATGGGCTGCTGCCAGATGATTCTTCTGTAAATACAACTGCTCTATTATATTAAAAAAAAATCTTGACTTTATGCCTAGTCTTTTCCCTTGAGTTCTTTCTTCACCATTGGTCATATAAATATTATTGTATTATTCATTGAAATAATAACAAAAGCTACCATTTTTAAGAGCAACTTACAGTGTGCCAAGCTAAGTGTTTCACATATATTATTATTTTACTTAATCTTCAAAACAACCTTAAGTGTATCTCAGAAAGGTGAAGTTAATGTGTTATTCAGCCAGTAAAGGTCAGAACAAGGTAGTAGCTCTGAATGGCTGCTTTCAAAGCCTTTGCTTTTAAAACACAACATTATTATCAAAGCTCGGAGAGTTACCACCCAACTCCCAATCATAACACAGTTTCCCTTTCTGTAACACCTTTCATCCTACCTACACACACCCATGCTATTGTTCACATTCCTTGCTTCTTCCCACCATGCTCAAAATATTTTGAGGAGAGTTATCATAAAAGAACCTTGCTTTGAATACTTCCTAGTCAAGCACAGTGACTTAGAAAGAGACGGAGAGGAGAGAGAGAGAGAGGAAGAGGGAGGGAGGGAGAGAAGGGGAGGGACGGGGAGAGAGAGAGAGAGAGAGAGAGAGAGAGAGAGAAAGAGAGAGAAATATATCATGGGAAAGAAGAAGCTCACTTCACATTGGTCTTAATGAGGACTCATAAAAATTGTCTTGAAGCTGAAATAGGCAAATGTTAAATTCAAATTTCTCTGGTACAAAAAAAAAAGAGTAAAGTAGATGAATATACCACTACTAGAGGCATGATAAAGTATGTTCATCATTTTGAGACAATTTTAAAGTGTTGACTTTGAGTGGTGACCCAAAGCTCCAGGCCCTGAGAGATCCATAGAAGATAAGGTGAGAAGTTGTGAACCTGAAGGTCCTGGAAAGAAAAATTACATGGCTAGCTCAGAAACAGTAATTTTCTCATCACATACTGTGAGAGTTAGGCAATTTTACTGGGGCATTCGAGGCCAACATATTTGCTGGTGTAGCAGAATTGATTATGTGGTCCCGGATAAGGCACAAGCAGCTCAAAGCAAGATGCACGCAGACAATTCATTCCAAGCAACCCTGAGTTAAGCAGCAGGAAGTCTGTGGCTGTTATGGGAACTAAGAGACTCATCAGCTCACAGCATTACAGGATTAAGCAGGACATCAAAGGTCAGCTAGTACAGTTCTTATCAATGCATAAATTTTCCTTAATATTTCAAACAAGCTTGCAATCTGTACTTGCTTTGGTACCTATGGCGATTGAAAGGACTCCTTTTATTGTTCATCAATTAATAAATTCCAGCTTGGCTTTCTTTAGTCAGTGTCCCTATGAACTCTAGAAAATTCTGGCTGTGGAACAGCCAGCCATATAAGACAATTTGGAATTAACTCTATGAAAGGGCCTACTACATGCAGACATTTTATAAGTATACTCAATCAATAATTTTGACAACATTGGAACACATTAGGAATGAAAGGCTCAGTGAAGTTAAATGTCTCGTCTTCCAAAACTCACACACTCAGGTGAGATTCACTTCTTGGTCTAAGAGATCCTTGGAAACCACATCGAGTCTGCCACACAGGATTTCTGCTGTCAATTTCTAAATGTAGTCAGAAGAGTTGAGGATACACAGACCAAAATGGAGAAAGTAGACTATGAAGTTGAAGGCACAGTATCTTGAAAGCATTTCTTGCATACAGTAATACTTACAGATATGTCATCACTAAAGTCAATTTCATCCAAATCAAGGTATTCAGGGGCTTCCATTATTCTTCCTTGCACATTTTGAGTACGGTCAAATGCTTATAAATTCCTGAATGAGACAGAAGCAGAAAAGAAATGCAAAAAAAAGTTAGCTGTTTTACAACCAAAAATAATGTTCATATTTAAACAAATAAAATGAGAAGGGTTAGTGGGTGCTAGTGTTGCCTTGGAGCATGTTTCCGCCCTTCAACTGTCTTTAGCCTGGCTTTCCAGAAGCAGCAAGCACAGCATCTCCATGGTCCCCAGGGTGGCTCCCCTGTGGGCACTCAAAGTCCTTTGCTTTACTTGGTTTGTGCCTGTCTTTGCCAGAGCAGTAACTTGGGTCAGAATCTCCCCCTAGAATCAACATTAGAATTCACACTGACTCTTATCATAGCCAGGGTGAAAGGCGAAAGGCCAGGCTTTGGGAAATGGGGAGCCAACCTGGAAATTTTAGGAAAGCCATTTTCAAATGTTTCCTGTGGGCATATCCTTGGGTGTTGTACATGGAGCAATGAATACCGGATCTCCGCAGGAGAATAACACCAGACAGATAACGCTGACCAAGAGTAATGGATATTTCAGAATTTGTAGCACAACCTCCAGTTCACCTCACAAAAAAAAAAAAAAGGAAGAAACAAAGAGGATCTAAGTGCAGATTTAAACCTCAGAGTTATTGCATTGCCTTCTGCCTCAATAGCTTTGCCTGACTGTGCCAGAGTGACCTGATGCAGGCCCAGAACGTCTTCAGTCAGCTCTTGCCTCAAGGCTGCCTGGGGTAATCCTTTAAATCTGTCACGGTGAGATACATCACCTCCCACTTCATTTTCCCATCACTTATCATCGCCCCCCTCAGCAGTGGCAGCGGCACCTACAGATGTCAAGAGCAGAAATATAGATCTCCTGAAGGCGCCTTGGTGTGCAGTTCTCTTCTGCAGAGCCAGCTCTCAGAGAGCAAAATAAGCCTCTGTTTCCTGCAACTTGTCTTTCCTATTGTATAAATGATCTTATGTACCCAGATTTGAGTATCTGAAATAATTCATTTTGCCCTCTTTGATTCTCTAATCAAGGTGTACCTTGCTGAACAGTAAGGAGTACATTACTAGAAAGTGCAAATACATTTAGGCTGATGAAAACAGGCTTCCCAATATAAGACTGAAAGTGTAAAAAGATCTACTTTTTAAAAGAAAATTTATTCTGAGGCTTTTTTTTTTTTTCCATTTTAAGCCATTCTTTTTTTTAAGCTCTACAAACGGTAAAATTATGATAAACAGAAAAAAAAACCTTGCCATCCCCTACCTCTAACCCATCACCTGATTTAATTTTCCTGTTTCCTCTCCTTTTTTTCCATATGTATATAACATTTTTACAGTCTTAATTACAGTAGATACAGAGTCTATCCAAGGAAGGATTAGGATGTTACTTCCATGTTTAAATGAGATTATCCATTTAGCAAATGTTAAAAATTCTTCCCGAATCACAGTAAGGCACACAATAAAAAGAAAATTACTTGTAAAAAAATATTTAACATCAGAAATCGTATTATTTGTAGAAATTTAAAAATAGGTTATCAAGCAAATTGCTTGGTATAAAAATATCACTATTCTTCTAATTCACAAAGCTTTTCAGAGGAAAATATACGTATTCTGCTAAAAAAATTACTCAAAACAACTTTCTCTTCCACTGTGATGGATTCTGAGGCAATCCAGACTCTTTGGACTCTAGCGTGTTCACTAGGAGACTTTCTTTCAATCCAATTTCTTTTCACTAAATCTGTACTCTGTGATGAACTACTGATTTACCGACTCTGTTCCCATGGCCTTGGTGAACAACACAAAGATCATGCCGGGTGTCAGGATATGGTACAAACACAGCATCAGCAGGAACGTGGAAATAGGGGGAGATGAAGCGGAAAAACATGCATCAGAGCTGGGAACCAAATGGAACTTTAAGTAAATGAAACTGTAAGACGTAGGTAAATATGTCTTAATTAAGCAAATTAACAAATAACTACCACACCCCTGTTTGCGGTGCTCCAACAATATAGAGAGCAATATCCAGTTGAGTGCTGCCATTCCAATAGAACATAACCAGCAGATAATAACTTGTGACATTAAAGCAGAAATCTTTCTATGTGCCCTTGCAGGATGGTAGTGAGGTTCTTGATTCTATAGGCAAGAACACAAGACTTACAACAGGTGCAGCTAATTATAGGAAGTCTTGGGCCACTGCTCATGTTTATTTCTGTGGGTTGGATGATCCCACCTAAGACTAAGGCTCCCAGGCATTTGGAGTTTGCCTCTACTTCCCAGCAGGCCTCCACATACTATCTCCTTTAAGATGTCTCATTCTGTTTACGACCCAATTTCTTTTGTCTGGTTTCAATGCTTGTCTTTTTCAGGGTGCCACTTTGAGAGTATTTACATTCTCAATTATAATGTACAGAAATCCCCATGGTTTTCCAATCCTGGCTACATCCCCAACATTAACTGCTTCTTTACAGGTAAGAGTGAGTCTGCAGTTGTCCCAGTGGCCAATACAATGCCTCCCCTTCTTTCGTCTGCCCTTCCACCAAGCCCTTGGCACTCTCAGGCACTCTTTTCTAAGAAATTGCCTTGTCTTTTCTAAGAAATTGTCCCCATCAGGGACAAGATGGGAGGTAATAAGGTCAAGTTAGAGTAGCTGCTGCAAATAATCGAACATGATAAGGACACTGAGGTGAACTGCGGTCGCTTTTCTTATTCTGCTCTTCTGACACCTCCCACTTCACACACCAGTCCACTATGGAAACCAATAAGCCTCCTTTCAGACCCATGACAAACATGCTTTAACAGAAAGCACAGCTACAGAGGGCATGCGTTGGAGGCCTGTGAGCTGAATCTGGCCAACAGATGTGATTCGTTTGACCCCAGCAGTGTTAAAAAAAAATTGAATCAGTTGCCAACTTGCAGACCTTGGGTGATTTCACATAAAGTTCTGGATTTCTGGCTTTGTTTTAAATACCTGAAGCTCTGGCAGGGGTCTGCAGTCCCCATGGCAACAAACAACTGGCTAGAGCTGAGCCGCAGCTGCTCCTACCTGTCCATGGGGCCTGCACTCCCCAGTTACCTGGAGCCCCTCTGAGGGGGCTCTACTCATCGACATGCCTTGGGGACTTTTGAGTGTTTGACCCTTCAAAAGAATTCAGCATTAAACCATAAGTACCACCTTTACCCCCAATTTTGTATTGATGCCTCCTGCCACAAATGTTGACTTCATTTGTATTCTAAAATTGTTTTAAATTCTCATAACACAACAGCAACAAAATAAAATTTCTTACAAGTAAACTACTGACACATCCACATCACGATTTGTGCTTTCACAGAATGTCCACTTTATCTCTTAGTACCAGGAAAAAAAAAACCTTCACAAACATAATAAAATGTTACGAGGTGGGGATTATGTTTCCTTCACTTTACAACTGGAGGAAGGAAGGGTTCTTCTTTGTTGTGATTAGTGTGGATTTACATGGTGACACTTCACTGCTGTGACTCCAAAGGAATGGGGGAAGCTGTGCCAAGCGCAAACCCAGAAAAAGTCCTGAAGCCATTCTCTGTCTGGCCCAGACCGGCATCTTGGAGGCAAGAGAGTCAGCCCTACTCAGACCAACAAGAATGAGTTTATCCCTAAGCAAAATATAGTTTTTGGGCTTTCCAGAAAGGGCAGGCCAGCTTAAAATCCTCTATGTAGGACTTTTATTACTATGCCTCATAGTTGGCATTAGGCCCCTTTTAGATCTCAAGACCTAGTCATTGTGAATCTGAACTTCTCCCCTGTGCCATCCAACCTGACTCTACAAGCTACAATCACTTGTTCCCAGGCTTTCTAAGGTCTCCCGGGGACTTTCTTCTGCATGTAAGTCCCTCTTCCCACAGCATACCTCTTTCAAGATCTATCCACCATAAGTATTGCCACTGATTAAAATCATCCCATTTCTTTTTACTGGTATTGGCAATTTAATTTGTAATTTTAATTTAGGCAGGTGTGTTATGTGTTTACACTGTTTTTTTGAAGTGGGCAGAAGTGAGATGCAGGGTAGGGTGTAAAGTGAAGGAAACATTTTTCAATGGTTTAGCTCTCCCAATTCGGGTAGGAAAATTGATAGAGAGGGAAAGAAAAAAACAGATTAGAATGTGGGGACACAGGGCCAGGCTGCTGAGAACTATATGCTGTGTGGAATCTGCTGATGACAGCTTGGCTTCCTTCTTTGGATGTGCCCATGGCACTGGGAGAAACCTTACTCAAATTCCAAACTGATGCTCGGCTTTCAGAGATAAAGAACAAAACAAACAGCATCAACTATACACAATGTTTGTAGGACTTTTCCTTCTCTCACAGAGTTCTGATAAACTGCCAAGAACAGAAGTCCCCCTAGTGCCTTTTAAAGTGTGTGTGAGGGGCTTATGCCCATAATGGGTCTATCAACACCATGTCACCTTCTCATGAGTGACCTCGGTGATGGCCCAACTGCTTCCTTCCATGGAAGTTTCCTTTTGGGAGAGAGCTCAAAGTAACTGAGAACCAAATTGCATAATACAAAAATAGACAAGTAATTTAAAAAACAGCCTCCTTGCCACCCCAGTATTATGATATTCAGGTGACATTTAAAATTTTTTTGTTGTGACTCGAAAACTGACTTTGAAAATAATTCCAAATGAACACTTCCAAAAATCTGTTACATAATGGCAGCATCACTGGAAAAAGCTTATAGTGGCCAACAAAATTTCCTTGAGAAACTACACTCATTTTAGTGTATGCATTCTGGTGTGCTTGGCTCATAAAAGGCTCATTGATTTGTAACTACAGTCACATATCACATAAATTGCTCTACTGAAAATTTTTTAAAAATGTATTGCCTCACTCCGTTTTACAAGGAGTCAGCTTGGACTCATTCTGAAGGCTCATGTTACACAGATTTCTCCCTTTCTGCCAAAGCCACTATTACTCCATTTACCAGTATACTAGGAGGCCTGCTAATTAAAAATAAGTTGGACTTGTCAAAATAAATGAGCATAGTACATTCGGTGATGAGGTAACTTCAATGGGTTTGCATTACAACTTATTTCTTTACCCTTTAATCCACCAGCACTTGGGAAAACAGAACCGCTCCCTGCACCCCTACACACACACACAGACACACACATACACAGACACACAGACACACACACACACACACATACACACACACACACACACACACACACACACACGCCTGCCAAATTTGTACTGGGAAAAATTTTCAATTTGAAAGCCTGGACACTGATACACTGATACTGTGCTTACTTTCTTCAATATAAAAACTCAAAATAATCACAAAGTAAGTACTGAAAGGTCTGGGTAGAAATGTTGTCCCCAGTTGGCTCTGTAGCTTGGCTGGCAAGGAAGCAACTCATTCCAAATGTTGGATTAGGTTTCTTTCACTCCTTGATTCAACAGTGGCCAGAAGCATGGCAGTCAGTAAATGCCTCATCTTGAAGCAGAAAAATGATAGAGGCAAGAAATTTCTACTGGAAAGAGGCAACTGAAGGAGAGCCAAGAAATACACACGAAGAACAAAGAAAAAGCAGAAGCCCTGTGGACTTTATTCACTTCTTCATTTATGGAATATTCTGGATGCATATGGTGGATAAGACCTATACTGCTCTCCTGGGGTATATGGTACCAGGGGAGACAAACAAGAAGGCATGCTATTACAATATCATGTGGTGCTGGCCAAGACAAATACATACACAGCAGGCTGAGGCCCCCAGTCTGGATAGACCCCGGAGATAAGGGAAGTCAGCAGGGGCAAAGCTGAAAGGTGTAAATGGGGAGGGAGTTTTTGGGGCAGGAGGAAGTGTTCTAGTTGTCTGTGCTTTTAATATGGGGATAGGCCTAGAAGTGAGAATTATGGAGCAGAATGTCCAGAAAGATGCATAACATTGATTTAGTATCAATTGCTGTATTTTTGCTTCTACAAAAGGGTCTTGAAGGGTGAGGGTGAGGATGAGGTGGGGTGATAAATAGGGATTGTCATGGGAATATTTCCAAAGCCAGAGTGTGCACAGAGCACATCTTGAAATATCAAATTTCTGACATGTTTGTAAAAACACAAGAGAATGTTTGATATCAAACAAGTGACTAATGTAATACATTGAGCCTGCTCTATCTCCTAGAGGAGAGCCTGCATTTCTTCCTCACTGTCCTGAAGGAAAACACTCACAAAAAAATTTGTGGAGAAAACTGTATCAACATTTAGGACTGGGTTCTATTACATATACTTGCTTACTTTTTCTCACACAGATGCTGGGAGACAAACGTCTTTATACTTTCCTTTGTGGAGATAAGGCAACCAAGGCTCAGAGAGGTTCTGCAATTGCCTCAAACACACAGCCAGGGCTTCTGATTTTAAGTCTAGTATTTTTCTCTCTTACTTCAACTTGTCAAAACTACAATGGTAAGGTAACATTGCCTCTGTGTCAAACACTTTATTTTTAAAAATCACCTTCAATATTTTTTAGCTGAATTTATTTATTGTAACCTGTGATGGAGGCAGAGGGCATGCATTGTAATTTGTAATTTGCAATGATATCTTTTCTATTTTACAGATGGTAAAACTCAGAAATAGTCCATCCAAGGTTCTGCACTACTACTGCTGACTTCCCTTGTCTCCAGGGACTATCTAGATTGGGGGCCTCAGCCTGCTGTGTATTCATCGTGTGGCCAGCACCACACGATATTGTAATAGCGTGCCTTCTTGTTTGTCTCCCCGGTACCATATACCCCTGGAGAGTAGTGTAGGTCTTCAGAAATAGTTCATCCAAGGTTCTGCACTACTAAGTAGAGCCAAAGCCAGCTAATGCAAATCATTTCCTGCTAACCAGTCTAGCGCTCTTCTGACTTGCTCTGGACGGCTCTGAATCAAAGGTATGTCTTTGAACCATCTAGGTCAGAATCCCACAGACATCCTTAGCCCTGAATTGTATTGCTTGAATGTTCATGAACCTAACTCCAAACGAATTACTCTTCTTTCCAGTAGAGTTTAAACAGAAATGGCAGATATCATCAACATCATTAACAAAAAGTTTATAGATCTTTGTGTATCTAACACACAGGCAACCCTCAACTAGTCTATAAGAGAACATATTCCATAGCCAGTTGGTTTAAATCTTCAACTTCACCTTCAATGAAAATTAGATTATGACCATCCTTTTTAATGTCTTATTAAAAAGGCAAGGAAGATGGCACTGTTTTAGAAAACTTAATTCTAGAGATCAGGATTTCTCTGAAAAATCCCTGTAAGTGTTGGTCTTTTTGTATTTTGCCCATTAATTTATACATTAAAATTCTTGCAAGTGATTTGGGTGTCATTTTGTGGTTTCTGAAATCCAAATACTGAGAATGAACTAACGTATACCTGAACTTGAGAGTTTCGAGAGACCTTAGTTTTTAAGCCTAGGGTAGATACACATATTTACTTACTTTTAAATCTGATATCTCCCTCTCTTTCTCTCTCTGTCTCCTCCCTGCACCTCTCTGTGTATGTGATTTAAAATGAGTTGAACATTTAAAATTCTTTTTAGAAGAATGAAAGAATCCATGCTCACAGGAGCTGTGCAAGAGAATATAAAATAATGTATAATAGAAAAAAATACATGCAAAACACATGCATACACATACACAAAGAAAAAAATATATTGTGTTCAGTTCTGGGTGCCGCTTCTTTGAAAAGCCACAGGTTATCTGGAACATGCTAGGACAGAGTAGGGAAGCCAAGAGAGCCAGTGGTTGGGAAACTGTCTTATGCGAAACAGTTAAGGAAATATCTAACTTGGTGAAGAGAAAAAAAGCTCTCCTCTCCAAGAATCTAAAGATCCAGCAGGTAAAGGAGGGTTTAACTTCAAGGGTAAATCTTGGAGGAAATGTCGGGTATGTCAGTCTCAGCAAAGACTTTGTAATTATGGTATTTCAAATGGGCTTTAATGGAATGGGCTGCTTTGTGAAATCACACCCATTCCAGCAAGAAATTGTTCAAATAGAAGTCCTCTGAGAGAAGATCAGAATCCTGCATTGTGAACAGAGAATAGATGGCCCCCCAACTCAAAAGAAAACTGTAATGTTCATTCAGTGAACATAGGATTTATTCTCTGTTGTAAATGAAAACTTATCAATTCCACAAGGATAAAACTATGACCTACTGAAGTCCAAACAAGAAGAAAATATCTGGGAAGAAAAATAAAACAATTCTAGCACTGGGAAGTTAAGCATGGGCTTAAGCCAACCAACCCTGTCTTGCACCGGCTTCTGGAAAGGAACTATGGAATAATCTGGGAACTGGATCCCTTACTCAGTTAGGTACAGGAAACTATCCAGATCCAAGTTCCAAATTTTTGGCACACCTGAAATGGTTATGCCTTATTTTGATTTTGCAAAGATTACTTAATTTCTAAAGTGGATGTGTTTGGAAATTATTATTGAGTATACATGCAACACAGATCGCAATCCTGATTGCCATTTAGAGAGAAGCAGACACAACAGCAGCATGCATGGGATCATTGAAGACTACATTTTCAGTCAGTTATCTTGGCTTCATTCTGATTGTCATGAGGATTAAACTTTGAAGCAAGCCTAGATGACTTATTCTCAAACTTTAGAGTGCATGAGAGTCACCCAGATGGCTTATTAAAACAGACTGCTGGGTCCAAATCCCAGACTTTCTGATTCAGTAGGTCAAGATGATGCCCAATAATTTGCATTTGCAATAAGTTCCCAGGTGATGCTGATTCTGTTGGTCCTAGAATCACATTTTAGAACCACTACCTAAGCTAAATGACTAATCTCAGCTTTGGCTACATCTGCACTTAATTAAAACATGGTGACCTCTTCCCCATGTGCCCCATCTCTCCAGATGTTAACTTCATTATACAGGATTCATGCCTAGTGCCCTTTTGATTAAACTGCCTCAGTGGACTCAACTAAGCATTTCCCATGAAGACCACCCAGCAATCTCAGAGGGTCTTTAGTCTTTTTTTTTTTTTTCCCAATTTGCTGTGGTATACAAAAGACAGACATTGGCACATACAACTATAAATAATTTGGGCCTTGGTTACTTTAAAATTTCCTTTCTCTATAGCACTTCATGGCTACAAGATGTTCTTAGTGTCTTCTGTTAATGAGGTCTAGTTTTATAATTTTCAATGCAGCCTTTTAGAACTGGGATCTCAATTTGGGGACATCCATCCACCAGAATGACAGTATAATAAATCCCAGGCCTATTAACACAGGAGAAAAATGAAAAAAAAAAAAAAAAAAAAGCAAATATCTAATAAGAATTTGCTTAAAATTCAATGCTTACACAAATGTATGTGAAGATACTGAAAATAATTACTCACTGTGTTGGAAGCAGTCCAAAGAGCAAAACCGACTAACTGGGAAAAAGAAAAACCCAGCCATATATTTTTAATTAGAATTATAATGTGCTTAGTTTTATTGAATCCAAATCCAGAGATCAAGTTATTATGAAGGTTTTATAAATTCTTCCAGTTTGTAAATGTACCAATTGGATAACCAAAAGGAGACAAATTTTCTGTAAGATAAATGTCCTTTTTTTTTTTCTGAAGAAAACAGTATAGTTTAACATATATTTAGACGATTAAGGATAGTGAGTTAAAGGTCCGAAAAAGCAAATATTTGCACATCTATACCTACACATAGAGTATGACTTAGCAAGTATGAATTCCTTAATCCAATGTGTTCATCTAGTCCTAATTTACTAAAGACACTTAGGGTAAAGACAATGAACAAAATATGCTTCCATCATAGATGAGGTACTATTATTAAAAGTGCAAAAACTGAACACTGTACACCTACCTAATACACTTCTAGTATGTGTGAAAGTATTTCAAGAAAAGCATAAGATTAGTATGTGTATCTTTAAAATTCAGGTAGGAAGTATTATCTTCAGTTTCATCAATATGTTGTTGTTTTTTTTAACACAATATCTTGCACAGAGTAAATAACATATTGTTTACATTGAGTTCACTTCCAGACCGAAAAATGTTGAGTTACTTAAGAATTTTTACATTAGAATTCTTGGTATTGTCTTAAATAACAAATGCTGTGATGACTATTTTTTTTCAACTTATAATAGCTTAATGTTCATATATTTTCTTGCACAGTTTTCTCTGAAGTCTATTTTTGAAGAAGAGTCAATTTTCTAGAGGTCCTTTCAGAAACTGTTGATGAGACCTGTGAAAACTTTAGCTGTACTCTCCAATGACAGGGTCTGTTTTCCAATGATTAAACTTGAATTCTTTGCCATTAAGCATATGGATAAAGAATAACATTTGTAGGCTGTGATGTGGGTTTTTACTCTTTGGCACCACAGAAGCACACCAACTTTATTTTGTAATTAACGAACATAAGCAAGAAAGGACTGATAGCAGAGAAGCTTGAAGAGAGGGCTGTGAGAACAGCTGGAATAAAGATGCATGCTGCCAAGTCTTTCAAGAAATAGACTAAGATAAAGTGAGAAATCCAAAGTGGAGTGATCAGCAACATTAATAAAATACTGAACTTGGCCCCTCTAAGGATTTCAATTTCTGAATCATCATCTCCAATCCAGATGTCACCATATGTCACCTTCTTTCTCTCCGAAAGGAGGAAAGACATCCAGAAACTGACAAACACTAAAATAGCTAAAGGGAGAATATCAATCAGAACCAAAACAATTTTCCCATAGAAAAATTCTACCTGTTTATTTCGAAAGACAACTAGGCAATCCATGTACAACCTGTTAGTAGACAAAGGATCTGTATCATTTCCTGCATTCGAGAATTCTGGTTTTCTAGTATGAATTAAAACTGGGATGTATACCACTACACCAGCCACCCAAAGTACAGAAAACACCTTCAAGGAATGCTTCTGTTGGTCCAGGCTTGGATTCTCACTCAAGGGGTGGGCAATTTGATAAAGCTTCCAGTGGTAAAGCAATGAAAAATATAACACAAACCAGATGGTCAGTGAAGTTGTCAGGGCCGACGTGAAGCGCAGAACTTTGCAGCCAGCTGAATCCAACAGGATACCAGAAGAGTAAACAATTTTCATTACATTCACCACCAAGTATTTAATAAGGTGGACAAATATAAGATTGAAAACTAGAAGAAAGGATGTCTGTAAACGCCCAGTGATACATCTTCTTGTAGAATAAAACAGACATGTGTTTCCAACGATGCTCACAAAGATTAGGATGGTACAAGTGATGATCTCAAGCACGTCTGCACAGGGCTTCATGGCAGATGCCGAATTGGTTCTCTCAAATGTCTTTTTCTCTTTTGATTGTCATTAGGCTTTTGGAAAAATTTTAAGAGGTCTTTAGTGAGAAAACCTGGATTTTAAAATAAATCCACGATGTTGACAAAATCATCAACTGATTATCACCCTAACAGTTCAAAGTCTGTAACAGAATTCTGCTTGCTCCAGTGATGAGATGTTGAAAACAGAACCGTTTCCCAAAAGGATTCTCCTTTGTCATCTCCAGGGACTTAACTATGATGAGAAAGTGCTAGGGATCATCACTTAATTAAAAGTTCTCAGAAATGTATTTACAATACTGTAATACAACTTCCTAGATAAGTATAATATAGTTTTCAAAAACTGTGAGGGAGAGAATAAAATTAAATTTGTGACACAAAAGAAAAGTAGTCAGAGGTTGAAAGTACACCACTCCACTCACGGAAGAAAAGGTAAGGTATGTCTGAATAATAATGAAGATTTCAAAATAACAAAATGACAAATTAAAAATGAAAGTAATAACATGGTAGAGATTTACACAATTAGAATGATTTCTAATGGTTTCTCTACCATTTTTGCAAAGCCGAAGTACTATTACCTGTTCTGATGATCTTGTAGGGATGTTAGGAATACAAAAGATGGTAGAAAATACTTCTAAAGGAAGTAAGGATGGTTCTAAAGAAGGAAGGAAGAAGGAAGGGAGGGGGGAAGGGAAAGAGGAGGGAGAGAAGGAAGATGTTTTTATAAACATGGGGATTATGTCCACGAGCAAATATCTAAACTATCAGTTAAGGAAACATTCAAACAATTGAGAAGCGATTAGGGAGACTTTCCTTCCTATAGTCCAAGAAGCTAGGGAAAGATTTATCTTCTAAGTATAACTGGAGAGTACAGAATAAGGACAGAAAGACAGCACTGAAATACTTTGCTCGAGTAATCCAGCATTAACTCACTTTCTGGATGAATCATGTTTGTCAAGTATGTTATAGTGATCCCCTCTAGGACAAACTACTTTTCCTCTACTGCACTGGATTGTAGGTTTTGCTGTTGTCAATTATCCTGTCCTATACTATCAAAACACAAGCCTTAGCATGCCCCAGTGGTATAATGGAGTGGCAACAACTTGAACAACTGTGCACATCTCTTCCAAACTCTGTGTTCAGTGACTATGTTGAGAGCTTACAACTGGTCATCCTGGGAGTATTTACACCATGGAAATTGCCAAATGCTGAAAATCATGATTTTTTTGGAGGAGAGCTGGTTTAGAAACACAACATTGACCTGACTAAAAAAATATAGATTAGAATAAGAAATTAGCTGATGTTTTATTTACATAAAGGTATGATCAGTATTTGGTACTGGTCAGCCCTTTCAGTAAGGGTATGAGAAACTCCTAGAGCTGCATGTTATATAAGATGTTTATGGCTGTGAAAGCAGATAGAAAAACTGGGCCAACAACCCTACTGTCGGGAGGCAGCGACTGGGAGTTGACTGTTTCTATTAAACCCCTTTCACCTAATTGGCTACTATGATAGTCAACTCAGAGTCCTCATACCATTTTCTTCTTTAAGAAACATCCATTATTGGTCAAATAGGAACCCCTTTGGTTCTCATAATAAAAATAATGCAATAATAATGCTGGCTATTATTTATTTAACACCATCTTGAGCCAGACACTGTGTTGGTGTTTTGCTTTACAATTTTAATTTGATTTAATCCTTAATATTACTCTCATTTCATGGATGAGAAAACAGAAGATCAGAGAGCAAAGCAGATTGCTCAAAGCTACTAATGGTGACAGGAATCAAAGCCAGGTAGGACTGATTTCAAAACCACTGGTTCTCGATCACTGCCTTTCCACATATGCCAGATTGCAGATTTCTGTTGACTTTTCTCAGTGTCCCTTTAATGATTTATAATTGGTACACCCAACAAATAACAGTACACTGAGAAGAGTTTCTTTGCATTTATAACATACAAGCCATGCAGGTTTTTGAATGGCAATTTGTCTTCTCCCTTCTCTTTCAAAGACAGTAACAAATATGGTTATTGACACCGCTATACTTCATAAAGACCTCCAAGCATTCTGTACACCAGCTCAAGATGACTTGCTTGAAGTGGAGAAAGGCTGTTTCCAGCAGTAGTGAGCCCCTGTAACTGGCAGTGTGTAAGCAGAGGCACCATGACCACCTCAAGTAATTTTTTTTTTGAGGTAAGGTCTTGGTCTGTTACCAAGGTTGGATAACAGAAATCTGATCAGAGTTGACAGCAGTCTTGAACTCCTGGGCTCAAGTGATCCTCCAGCCTCAGCCTCCCAAGGCACAAGGATCATAGGCATAAGCAACCAGGCCCAGCACCAAGCCTGAAGTAACTCTGTAGAGCAGTGAAGAAAAACTCTAAACAGCAGCAGCATATAGCCCACTTTAGTGAGATTCAATTTTGGCATGATAAACTGAGAAACTGTCTAAGTGATACTATTTTTCAAATTTACACAAATAGTAACAATTTATGCCAAATAATGCTGACTTTCTACATGCATGATATGAGAACTAATTAGAAAAACATGTTTTGCAAAGCCAAAAAAAGCTGACATAAAATTTTCTGCAAACAATTAGCAAACATGTAATATGTTGCTTTGAATTAAGATAAAAAGGGCAAAAAATAAGTGTCATTTTTTTCCTTCAGGGTTATATCTAGACTAGAGAAACAGCACACATTAAAATATGAGGGGAACAAAGTTAATTTTTTTGCATGTTTGCTTGACTGATGAATAATACTGTCTGTCAATAATTATGATACAGAAGGATAAAGAGGTACGTTCATAAGAGTACGTTCAATTAGTTGTTTATTAAGAAGCAGTTGTGTGCTCAGCATGGCCTGGACTCTTAAGAATGGTACACAGGGCGCAAGCCATCGTCCTGGTCTTCTAGAGGCAGTACAATATATGTCATATATAGTACATTATATTACATACATACATATATAATACAATGAATATAAAATATATTTATATTTTAATAATCATTAATATCAATAAAAATAAATAATGCAATGTAATGAACTGCAAGCTGTGAGTAAAAGAGCAAAATGTTCAGAGAAGTGTGGGATCCATGTGGGCCATACTATGTTTTTGAGTGTGGGGAACGCCCACGTGTGAGGGCCTTGTAAATCAGGCTTCACTATACGGAGGGCTTGAGCCCAGACACAGTGTCTCCAGTTGAGGGAAGTCGAGCTATGGGAAAGCAGGAGCAGAAAGAGACTTACGTTAAAGATAAACTTTGTGAGAGATTACCAGATGGTCATGCAGACGAGATGCATTTGGGTACGATAATTGAGTTTTCTACAAAGATATGGTTATGACTTTGCTGGCTCTTCCAGAAGATAAATAACTTACTCTTTGATGTGATAATGTGACCACCTACTCTGGTGGATGGTGTAAGCTGACCCTTCCATTGTCCTTATTCTGTGAGGTTGTAACTTGTTTTTCTACTTTGAGACTTTATGTTCCCCTTTATATCATGTAGGCACACACCTAAGAAAGGTATATAAACTAACCCTGAGCACAATAAAATTGTTGTGCTTTTTGTTGATATATAACAGTTGTACATATTTTGGGGGACATATAATATTTTGATACCTGTGTACAATGTGTAATGATCAATTCAGGGTAACTGGGCTATCCATCAACTCAAACATTTAATTTTTCTTAATGTTGAGAACATTACAATTTTTCTCTTCTAGCTGTTTTGAAATATACCATTGTAATTTTAATCTCCAGTTCACAGAAAAGGAAAGTGAAGCTTGGAAAAGTGAAGCTACTGGCAGAAAGAGGTAGCATTGAACCCCAGGGCTCTTGCATTCAATAGCTCTTTTGGAAAGAGAAAAGGAAAAGTGCAGTTGACTGAACCATGAAGCAAAGGAGCTAAGAAGCCTGGATGTCAACCCCAAGGGTCCTGAAGTGTCCCACTGAGAAGCTCCTTACAGCAGAAAGCCCATTTCTCAGAGGCACATATATGGTCCAGAGCCAAGAAGGGTCCAGGAAGCAAGACTGCATCCTTCACCAAGGAAGGTGACTGTGATGTGGACACTTCAAGGGGGAACAAAAAGAAAATCTTCCTTTGAAAACAACATTGGCTCTGCCAATCTAACTTCACCAAGATCCTTTGAGAACTGAGTTTAAAGGTTCTCTACAGCTTCCATTTACTTTGGCATAAGATTTAACAGAAAAAGAATTAAGGGAGAATTTATATGGGCCAGGCTGTTTTCCAAATCTCAAACTGCTAAAAGTTATTTAGAATTTGCTTTAACTCGCAATCATATGTAAAGCGGTTCAGATGTAAATGCTTTCCGTGTGGCCTAAGGCAATCTAGGTTTCCTCAAATGCACATGTGCCCTTCGAATATTAAAGATTTTGATTGGAAATCTCAAAGTACATTGGGTTCCTCTTGATTAGAGGCTGCTGTTATTTTATGTGATGTTGGGTCAGAGGAGGAGAAATAAAACACACTGCCTTCATTTGGGCATTATATTCTCACAGTAGCTCTAAGATAAGCAAACTTTGCAGGCTGAGGGAAGGGCATTTGCTCCTTTAAATTGAGTATGTAATATAAATAAATGTCTTCTAAGAAAGGATGCCTGAAACTTGATTCTGAGTCTGAATCTATACAAGTGCATTAATTTATTTTAATGAAGATCAGTGTGAGCATCTGAAGGAGTGCTTGCCTTCTTGAGACCAGAGCTGTTCTGACCAAAAAGGATCCTTCACTGACTCTCAGAAAAATGCCACTTGAAACTGATTAGTTCACTGGCCAGGAGCAAACTGATATATGCATTTTCATATAGGACAAAATGGAAGGAATTACTAAATCTTTTATTGTGTAATCAATGGCTGCCTACAGCTATTTTCAATTCTCTCCAAGGCAATGATTTTGTGACCAGCCAGAGTAGGATTTAAAAATCCTAATCCCAAATTAGAAGCAAATGGAGAGAAACTTCAGGCTGGCTGGGGCCAGAGCAATTAAACGGTAATTGCCTTTTAGATATACTAATGTTGCTAATTATATTACTGTGCTAAGCGCTGGGAATGTGGATAACAGCTCTAGCCCACTCTGATGGGAGAAGGGAGCTAAGATTTATTAAGCCTGGCGCTGAGCTGGATCCTTCAAATAATTTATCTCCTGAAATCCTTATAATAACTCAGCAAGGTATCATTAGGTTTACTGAGGCTAAGTCACTTGCTCAGTTAGTTCTAGCTGGTACATGACAGAGTCAGGAATCCCACCAGGTTTGTGTGGCATGAGCTTGAGTAGAAATGGGGACAAATGTGAGATTTCTGGATATATTAGGTTCAAACACTAGAAATCTAGTAGCAGAGAAGGATGACAGAATTTGAGAATGAGGCCACAATAAAAAGTTCTGTAAGTATGAGGGTTCTGGAGGCACCTTTTCTTGGGTGTGGAAAGGAAGAGATCTAGATAGGAAGGTTTTGTGGGCAGAATATGGGGAAGCCTCATGCCAGAATATAGGAGGCTGGGATGGGAAGAGCTGCCATCACAGGAAAACTGACTCTATGGTACTCAACAAAACCACTTACTACCTGGAACACTAGGGGATCCAAGGAAGGGGCCCCCAAACTGTCTGAGGCTAAAAGGCCTAGGGAACCAGGAAGTAAAGGGAAGGGGACAGTGCCTATATACTTGCCACTCTCTAGGCCAATCTATCGGAATGACGAAATCTGTTAAAGATGGCCCTATGACTCCAGAGCCATGGATTAAATCATGCATGGGTTAAACCTGGGTTAAATCATGTATGAATTATGAAAAGTTTGTCAAGTCCTATTTGCTGTGTGTCTCAGGTTCCTAATAAGGAGTTTCTCAGAGATAGTAAAATATATGTAGACCTATGTGGGCATGTATACATTTATATTTATATATGTGTATGTGTTTGTGTGTGTGTGTGTGTGTGTGTGTGTATATATATATAGTTTATGTACACACAGCTATGAGACAATCATGGGATTCAGATGAAACTCTGAGCCCAGTTTGAAGGAGGCAGAGTGCTATACAACTGCTAGTTTTTGCTACTGTTTATCTCCTAAAATCACACACACTGTAATAGAGGTGCTTTCTACTTGAAACTGGAAAGTGCTACCTGGGTTCTTCACCGAGTCTGGAATTCTAAATGCACTGTCTTTGCAGCATAAGTGCAGTTCCTTGGCAAACAGTTGTGGAAAACTCCCCCAAGCGTCTCCAAGCCTGACTCCAGCCTGAGCCCCTTGGTCTCTACCTCTCCTCTATCCTCTAAAGACTAAACTCATCTCTGGTTTTTTGAACCTGGCCACGTACATCCTCAAGTCTTACCAACCCTGTAAATGAAACCCACCCCAACTTTGGATTTCATCCCGTCTTTTCTCTCATCTTATCCAAACTCTCAACAGACACATCTACATTTACCACTGCTACTTTCTTGTCTTCCTTTTACTTCCTAACCCAGCATGATTTAGTTTCTACTTCTTCCTCTGAAAATGATCTAGAACAAGATCATCTTCTAACACTAAATCCAATCATACCTGGACCTGTCTGATATTCTCTTTTTCTTTTAAGGCTTTATATTTTTGTTGCTCCTTATGGTCAAGTCTTGGTCCACTTCTCCTCATTCACCCACTAATACCTGTGTACAGATTCCATCTACCTCTGGATGTCTCTGCTTGATGTCCCATAGGCTCTCAACTCAAACTTAACCTTACTTAGCAAAACCACCATCCTTAGCTGAGGTGAGAGACTTGGGTATCATCCCTGGATCCTCCCTGTCTCTCACCAGCACATCCAGTCATCCTGTCAATTACATTTTATGCTTTCCATCCTTCTTCATTTCTCACTGCTGCTTCTCATTGTTTCTTGCTTGAATGAATTTGAGAAGGACAAGGTGAAGGGAAATAAACTAGATTTTTGCTTCTTCAAAATCATTCTGGGAGTCTATGCAACTGTCAAAGTGACCTAAAATACAAATATGGGCTTGCCACTTCCCTGCTGAAAACTTTCAGGATTTTCCCACTGCCTGTAGGGAAAATGGCCAGCAACTCTTCACACGAAGCTTCTCATGTTCGGTGCCTACCTACATTCAGCTCCTATTAATCTCTGATTCATACTGGAAACTTTGTGACACTGACTGAGATTCTTTGCATATCTCATGCTGTTTCTTGCCCTGGTGCTTTGGCTTATGCTGATACCTCTGTATAAGTCCTCTTTCTCTCATGACCACACCAAGCCATCCAACACCCAACCTTTGGCTTTTTATTTGCCAATGAATGGTGTGAACATTTGCTTATTTACCCTAAGATATATTCTTCAGGAAATGATATTTTCTAGGCTTCTTTGCCAGCTGACTGGCTTCCAGGTAAATCTGGCCAATGATAGACTCAATCAGGAGACTGGAGGTCTTGGAGAAGGGACTTAGTCTTTCTCTCTCTTTCTCACATACACATACATATTCGCTCTGCCACAGGCAATGTCTTCTACGTTATCAGTTCCTATAACTGTTCAGGAGCTGAACATCATTCCAGATTTGCTAGTGGCCCTAACTTGTGGGTGGTAATAGACTTTTCCCTTTGTCCTCTCAGCCCTAGGGGAGCTGGTGGCTTCCCTGCTTTTGCTAGTCTCAGGATTGCCTTATCTTGGTTGGTTTGGTGCCTCAGTTCTTTTAGCATTGGAGTAACTAATTCTCTATTTTAATTTTCCTCTGTATAAAATATTTAAATTGTTTCTGTTTATGTTGACTTGACCCTGACTAGTTCATTTGTTTGCCCTTTAAACTTATTTTTCAAAAACTCAGCTTAGAGGTTACTTAAGAAGTAACTCCTAAGGAAGCTTTGAAGTTTATACCTGACTTCAAGTCTGGATTATCTACCTGCCTCTTCCTCTGTGAAAAATTCCCCATCAAATGACACTTGATATACTTGCCATGACTTCCTATTATTATCTGTCCATGCATCTGCATCCCTCCTGATGAGATCCTCTATCTTGTTCACCATAACCCACAGTGCACAGCACAGTTTGGCATAAAGAAGACACTCAAGAATGTTTCGAATGAATGGAAAAATATTAATGAATGAAACCATGTGACTAAACAGGGATCTTTCTTTCTTTTTTTTTAAATTTCAGACAAGGTCTCACTCTGTTGCCCAGACTGGAGTGCAGTGGCATGATCTTGGCTCACTGCAACCTCCATCTGCCAGGCTCAAGAGATTCTCCTGCCTCAGTCTCCCAAGTAGCTGGGATTACAGATGTGCACCAGAACACCCAGCTAATTTTTGTATTTTTAGTAGAGACAGAGTTTTACCATGTTGGCCAAGTTGGTCTTGAACTCCTGACCTCAAAGGATCCACCTGTCTTGGCCTCCCAAAGTACTGGGATTACAGGCATGAGCCACTGCATCCGGAAACAGGAATTTTTCCATAAGACGCCAAGTTTGGCATAGCCATAGAAGGTATCTGATATTTTTTCTACCAGTACTATGGAAAAAGTCTTACTCCCAAATGAATCATGGCTTAATTATTAAAAAAAAAAAACATAAGACATGCCGAATTTGAGTGAAAGGCATGTGTCATAAAATCGGTCATAATTCTAAAAAAAATTAATAAGGTTTGGCGGGGCGCGGTGGCCAACGCCTGTAATCCCAGCACTTTGGGAGGCTGAAGCGGGCGGATCATGAGGTTAAGAGATGGAGACCATCCTGGCCAATGTGGTGAAACCCTGTCTCTATTAAAAATACAAAAATTAGCTGGGTGTGGTGGTGCACTGATGTAGTCCTAGCTACTCGGGAGGCTGAGGCAGGAGAATAGCTTGAATCTGGGAGGTGGAGGTTGCAGTGAGCTGAGATCAAGCCACTGCACTCCAGCCTGGCAACAGAGCAAGACTCTATCTCAAGAAAAAAAAAATAACAAGGTTCACAGTACCAAAGAGTCTAGACAGGGAACCAGGAAAATTAAAAAGAAGATGGACATTTCACAGGAGTAAATGAACCACATGATATTAAACAGGAGTCAGGGGCATGGGGGAAACAAGGTAGGCAGGAAGCCAAGGGGAAGAGAGACCATCAACACAGATGGCAGATTCTTCTGAGATTCATTTTATGTTCAAACTCTAGTCTTGCGCAAATGTCTTATATGTGTCTCTTTTTGCAATTATTCTTTTGCATGTTTCCTTTCACTGGAAAAAGGCACTGAATACTATATTTAAAAAATTAAGGATTATCTCTCACAATTATATCAGGCTACAAATGAGGAAAAAAGAGATCTAGGTCCCAGTGATTTGCCTATGGTCACAAGCTTTCTAATCGCACCGGTGGGGAGAGAAGAAGTCTCCTGAGTTGTTCTGTCCACCACACTTTAAAAATTTATTAAAATATAAATAAATAATAGTAATAAAGAAAATGAAATCAACAAAAAAATTGTTTTAAATTAAAGCAACTTGGCTTCAAAGTGGCCATTGACTGAACCTTTGTATCAAAGCACTTAGTGCAAATGACTTCATTAGCACGACATTCATAAACACTGAGTGTTTCATTTTCATTATAAGCAGGTAAAGGATGTGGTAGTACAAATAACACATATGTCTTGAATATAGTTTTTGAATATACAGCTAGAGTCCTCCATCTATGTCTAATATCTGAACAATAAAATGTTGAAAATTGGTTGGGTGCAGTGGCTCACACCTATAATCCTATTAACAGGAAAAGGGTTCCAATCCAGACCCCAAGAGAGGGTTCCTGGATCTTGTGAAAGAAAGAATTCAGGGCGAATCCATAAACTGAAAGCAAGGAGGGGAGCATCACACACTGCGGTCCGTTGTGGGGGGTTAGGGGAGGGACAGCAGGGGATGGGGAGGGTGGGGAGGAATAACGAGGGGATAAACAGCAGATATAGGTGATGGGGGGGATAAAAACAGCAAACCACCTTGCCATGTATGTACCTATGCAACAATCCTGCATGATCTGCACATGTACCCCAGAACCTAAAGTACAATAAAAAAAGAAAGAAAGAAAGAAAAGGAATAAAGAATGGCTACTCCAGACGCAGCAGCCCTGAGGGCTGCTGGTTGCTCATTTTTATGGTTACCTTTTGATGATATGCTAAACAAGGGGTGCATTATTCATGCCTCCCCTTTTTAGACCACATAGGGTAACTTCCTAATATTGTCTTGGCATTTGTAAACTGTCAGGGCACTGATGGGAGTGTAGCAGTGAAGACAACCAGAGGTTACTCTCATCACCATCTTGCTTTTGGTGGGTTTTGGTGGTTCTTGGCTGGCTTCTTTATTGCAATCTGTTTCATTAGCAAGGTCTGTATGATTTGTATCTTGTGCCGACCTCCTATCTGATCCTGTGACTAAGCATGCCTTAACCTCCAGGAAATGCAGCCCAGCAGGTCTCAGTCGCATTTTACTTAGACCCTACTCAAGATGGAGTTGCTTTGGTTTAAACGCCCCTTGACAATCCCAGCACTTTGGGAAGCTGAGGCGAGGATCATTTCAGGCCAAGAGTTCATGGCCAGTCTGGGAAACATAGGGAGACCCCATCTTCACACACAATTTTTTTTTAATTAGCTGGGTATGGTGGAGGGCACCTGTAGTCTCAGCTACTTAGGAGGCTGAGGCAGGAGGATTGCTTGAACCCAGGGCTTTGGGGCTGTAGTGAACTATGATTCCACAACTGCACTCCAGCCTGGGTGACAGAGCAAGACCCTGTCTCTAAAAATAAATAAATAAATAAATAGTTGAAAATACATGCTTATTTTTTCAGATGCATTAAATGTAGTATGTTATTAAAAATTTCCATTTTCAAACTGTTAAATCAACCAACAGAGGTTTTTTAACTCCTTGCCAGTGCCTAGCACTGTTCTAGGCACTGTGGAAAATGGATATTTAGTTTTCTTACTTTATTCTCAATATGTAAATCATGTTGGATCCTCAAATTAAACATACTTGTATTTACATCTATTCTACACCCACTTTCCCTTCTCCTGGGCCTCATTTTCCCAGGTAAGGTATGGCAAGGTGAGCCAATATCAATCATCAGAGTCGTGGTCTATCCCAGTGACCTTACACAAGGCCGTAGGAGAAGGAGTTCTTCTAGTCATAGACCAAATCCCTTCCAGAGAGCAATGCCAACTGGTAGAACAGGCAAGAAGGATAACATGGATATGTGACCACTAAAATTACTGGCACTAAATGCAACCAAGTCAGTGAGAAAAATAGAAGCTATAAAATCTGGAAACTCAATCTAATGTTTTAAACATAGATTCTTTCCCTCTTGGCTATATATTTTGTCTGGGGCTTAAGCCTCTATGGAACTTTTCAAAGTCCATCCCCCAAGGAGAGGGTAGCTGGACCACATGTTGCTGCACTATTTAATTCATTTGCTTATATTTATTATCATTATGTATCATTGCCAAGGTCACTGAATGTAGTTCATGCTCAGTTCAGCCTCAGTTGTACCCTCTGCTTCATTCTGTCAAACTCCAACTGAGTTCTTGGCTCACTCCACTCTCATTATCTAGTGAAGTGTAGACATTCTCCAGCTCCCTCCTCCTCTAGCTAATGTGATTCTGTACTTGGTAACTAGCATTCCTTTGAGTTATCTGACTTCAAACATTCCATTTCTACTGATAAGCCTTGAATTTTCCTTGTTCTTATCCACTACAATTCTCTTTGAGTCAATACCATAGAGTTCCTCTAGATAGCTCTGGTTTAACAGAGGAAAAAATGTGGTTCTCCACTGTTATTCTTTCAATTTGCTCCATTCCTGGGGTCAGAAAATACTCAGATTCTTCAGTCTCCAATGCTCCTTCAATGGTGAGCCATACTGATAATCTTTCTATTTCTTTGTAACTCAATAGGCAACAATAACCATATTCATCTCACAGTCTTATGAGATTTCTACTCCATCACCCATTGCTCATAGACAATTAAGAGATGGGGACTCACTGTCTTTATCTATAAAATAGGCACATGTTAATCTGAGGGTGCTTTGAGGTTAAATAAGATAATACAGGCAAATCCTTAGAACAGTGACTGGAACAAAGTAAGTGCTCAACAGAGGGTTAGTTGTTATTGTTTTTATTACTATTCTCATTACAAAAGGACTACACTATTTCAATTAATTAGATAAAATTACTTGATGCAGACAAGTCAGTGATTAGGAAATTAGGATTCCACAACTGGAATTTAAAACACTCACATGTAGGCCAGGTGCGGTGGCTCATGCCTGTAATCCCAGCACTTTGGGAGGCCAAGGCGGGTGGATCACAAGTTCAGGAGTTCAAGACTAGCCTGACCAACATGGTGAAACCCTATCTCTACTAAAAATAAAAAAAAATTAACCAGGGATGGTGGTGTGGGCCCATAATCCCAGCTACTCAGGAGGCTGAGGCAGGAGAATCGCTTGAGCCTGGGAGGCAGAGGTTGCAGTGAGCCAAGATCGCACCACTGTACTCCAGCCTGGGCCACAGAGCAAGACTTTGTCTAAAAAAAAAAAAACAGAAACAAAAACAAAAAAACACTCACATATATTTCTTTCTGTTTTCTTGTCCCCAAACTGAATCTATCCCCTAGAAGTAGAAAATTGATCATTCTTTCATAATCATTACTGGCCAATTTTATAGATAACTAAAAGTTGACTATACTGATAAATGGTATGAAAGATTTTTCCCTCTTTTTTCCACGTCTAGTTTGTCATTAGGAACTGATGATGTGGAAGCAGAGGATCAAAAAATGTGGATGGAAAGGCTGTTCTGGAAAATCTAGGGGGTGGCGTGAGCAAACATGCTACAAATGATCATGCTGGGAACTTTATAAAGCATTGATGGAGCTCTTCATTAGGGGATGACCCTAACTCCCCACAGCAAGGCCTGATTCTACAGCCTCCCACAGGTTCAAGGTTGCATAGGGATATAAAAGTAATCATGACATGAAAATACTCATGAATTGGCTGTTTTTTAAAAAACAACTCCTTCAAACATCGCTGCTTACAAGTATCATCTCTTTGTATTCATTAAATCAACATGTTTGGAACCTCGCTGGTTGTGGGAGGTTTTAAACCGTCCTTTGATGTAACACAAACACAACACAAGTAGGTTTGAAGTGAAACTGCAAAGCTTGTGAGAGATGCAGGATTCACAAGGTCAGAGAAAGCGATGCTGACTAAGTGAAACACCTGCCAGGACACCAGAAAATTTGGAGCAGGAAATAACTTCAGAAAGATGTCAACAAGGATGGAGGTGTGACAGATACCTCATAAGAATATGATCTGACTGTCAAACCACCAAGACAGGACTTTGGGTAAGCTGATAAAGCCCAAAGACTTTTTTTTTTCTCAAAAATGACTATCTTTCATTAGGTATTGTAAAGTCAAACTAAAGGATGTAATGTAATATGAATGTATAATTTTGTTGAAAGAATTGCCAATTCATTTTAAAAAACTAACAAATTTTGTAGAATATAGGTATTAATAGACATTTTTTTATAATTCATTTAGTTTTTCAAGACAAATTTTAATTAGGTGATTGGTTTTCACTATTTACCATGAAACATGGTTCCAGTTTTTGTGGCTTCACTTTTTAAGTGTTTTCACCCCCATCTCCTGGTTACGCAGCTAATGAGGACCTCTGGTATATAAAATGATACTTTTTCTTATGGAGTATGCCAGAGACATTTCATGGAGAAATTACAAAACAAAATTTAGGTGCTAAGTGAATGTAATCCAAAAAACTCATAGTTATCCTCTTCTATAAGTAGAGTTGCAGCTAATGAATTTCATGATGCTAAAGAGATAGTACTACCTTTTCAGCAACTACCATGTGCCAGGTGGTTTTTACATGCCTAACGTTTAAAACTTAACAATTCTGCAAAGCCAGTACAATTGCACCCATTTCAGAGAGAAAAAAATAGAGACAGGTTAAGTAACATTCATTAATTAACAGAGGAAGAACTGGTAAAGAAAAGATTATGCTTCACATTGAACCCTAAGTCTAAAATCATTCCACCTTAAGCTGATGAGGCTATGTGGGGCTGGATGTTAGAGAAGGTCAGAACCAGTGGCTTTCAGTTCAGTTGTTAATACAACCCTGTTCATCACCAGCATCCACAAGAAAAAAACTGAAATGTAGTTTCTGGGGCAGGCTGAGTAGCCAGTCAGGAAGGCAGAAGATTCCCAGCTCCAATGTGCCCATCAGGCATTCTACTCCATTGGTACCACTACAGACAACTAAAGTACTTGCAAACATTCTTACGTATTTGCTTGTTGTGGGATAATCTTTAGAGCAGAAAGGCTGGCCATGTTCCTAAACATTTAGGAACACTTAGAGACAAGGAGCCAAAAGCAATTCTTACATCAAAATGTTAACAAAATCCAAAAAAGAATGCTGGAAAAGTGGTTTCAGGTGCTCCTTGGAACAAGTTTTTTTCTGCATGAAAGAGCCCTACCACAAGTGCAGATAATCAACTCTGACTGCATAAAGAGGTTCTTAAACAGGTTCCTGGTATTGCATGTTTCATATACAGGAATCCTTGCAGCATGAGATTCTCTCTGGAGAAGCTGAAGGCTTTATTATTTGTGGCTAGCAATACATGTTAGAGAAGAAGATCTTTATCTTTAAGCCTAGAATCACAGGCTGCCTATCATTCAGCTTCTGAAGACATATTATGCTTTACCTTTTCCAATAAAAATAAAATTAATACAACTTTCCACTAATAGCTATTATATTTTTTTCATAATGTCTTATTAAATAAAACTGTTCACTAATTCATAAGCTTTCTGGAGTGAGACATAGTGGATCTGAAAATTATATTCGCTTTATTCAAGGTTTAAAAATCTTATGTTGTAGCCAGGTGCAGTGGCTTATGCCTGTAATCCTAGCACTTTAGGTGGCCAAGGTGGGCAGATTTCCTGAGCTCAGGAGTTCGGGACCAGCCTGGGCAACACGGTGAAATGCTATCTCTACTAAAAATACAAAATATTTGCCTGGCTTGGTGGCATGTTCCTGTTGTCCCAGCTACTCAGGAGGCTGAGGCATGAGAATCATTTGAACCCAGGAGGCAGAGGTTACAGTGAGCTGATACCATGCCACTGAACTCCAGCCTGGGCGACAGAGCAAGACTCTGTCTCTAAATAAATAAATCAATAAATAACTCATATTTTTACTCAGGACAATAAAACATTAGATCTAAAACTTAAAAATGTAAATGCTTTGACATTATTTTCATTGTTTGAATCTAATACATTTCTAGAATCTAGACTTCAGAACATGATTTAGTATATTATTTTGGACTTAAGTGATTTATCTGTCTTAAAATAAAAATGACAAATTACTTTTGACAGCATTCTTATTTAAAGGTGGTTTTCAAATCTGCTTTATGAAATTTCTTATCTAGACAATTGTATATGAAGAACTGTTCTTTGAAAACCTTCTGTAAAGTATATTTAAAGGCTCCAGATTTTATTTAAAACATTAGATTTAAGAAACCATAAAAAGGTAAGAATCAAACTTATTTTTTAATCTATGTGATTTGTTTCAGGGAAGATACAAATTCTCAGCCCTGGATTACCTTACTTCTTATTACATATATTCAGAAGTTTCTCTGAGTTCAAAAGTTCATAGCAACAATTTATAAGGGTATTAGCTCCGAAGCAAGCTAGAGGGAAAGTGCTGCTTTTAATCAACACTCAGCTACAATCCTTACACAGCGGCAGACCTTGCCAATCCAGTATGATATAGGGTGCTGCAAGTTCAGACACTGTCAAGACACTTTCAAAAGCTATAGTTTTTCATAAGGAAAATTCAGGAAAATAGCACAAATAACAACTCACAGCCACAGGCATAACATATTTCTAACTTTTGGTAACTGTAAGCTTTAGTGAGTGTTAGCAAAAATCTTGTGCATACACAGTGGAGACAGAGGGAGGAAAAGGGTTTATCATGGTAAAAAGAAACCAGGAAAAATGTGCCTTTCTCGTGGAAGTCAGATAAGAATTTTATTTGAAGGATGGAGTCCCCAGAGTGAGGCTGTAAGGACACAAGGTGAACAATGGCAAACTCAAGGGCATTAGAAGGCATCCCATTACAATGATTAAATATTCCAAGTCTCCCCTTACATAATTAAGAAACAAATTTTTATTTGTTTGATCCTGAAAATTAAGTCTATTTAGGGGTATGGAAGGTTTAAAGATGAATATTAAAGTGATGAGGGCAATTCTTCCTGAAAAATATAAGACTTGTTCACTCATTCACTCAGTCATTCATTCTATTCCTATTTACTGAACACCACAGATCAGACATAGCCTCTGGACATTCAGCAGTGAATAAGTCAAACAGGCTGTCTGCCCTCAGGGAACTCATATTTTAATACAGCATTGTCCAGCAGAACTTTCTAGCTGATGGAAATGTTTTGTGTCTGTGCTGTCCAATGTAGTAGCAACTAGCCACATGTAGCTATTGAGCATTTGAAATGTGGCTAGTACAATCAAAGAACTGAATTTTAGACCTTATTTCATCATTTAAACGTAAATAGCCACATGTGACTGTGGCTATCCTACTGAACAGCACAGTTCTAATGGAGTAATCAGACCATAAACATGTAAATAAGAACAAAAAATCCTTTTAGGCAGAGATAAGTACAACAAAGGAAAAAAAAAGGAAGGCTTATCAGGAGGAATAGGAGAAGGTTGGGTCCTTCTAAATATGGTAGGTCAAGAAAGGCCTTTTTAAAGAGGTGACATTAGGGCAGACATGCAATTGACGAAGTAAGTCACGCAAAAATGTGGAGGAGAAAACAACAGGTAGAGGACACTACGAAGACAAAAGCCTTAAGGTGGGAGTGAGCTTATCAGAGAAATGGCAGGATGGCCAGCAGGCAGGAGACTGCAAAAGTATCAGGAGGCAGTCAGACAGGCAGGCAGAGATACAAATATCCAGGGCTTTATGGTCCATGGAAAAGAGTTTGGAATTTACTCTGATGCACAGGGAAGCCCTGGTTTCAAGTAGAAGCGTATTGAGCTACCTTACATTTAATAAGATCAGACAGGAGCTAGGTAGAGACCAAACTGGGAGAGGAAAACAGCACAGTTAGGAGGGTACTGCATTGGTCCAGGCCTGGTGCTTCAGTGGCTTGTTTAGAGCAATACCAGCAGGCAGACTCAGGATGTATTATGAGGGTAGAGCCAACAGGCTTTGGTGATAGATGACATGTGGTAAGCACATGTGTGTATATGAGGAAGGAAACGGAGGCATTGAGGAAGAGTCCAAGGTTAGTTGTAGAGCTTATTACAACAATGCCAGCAGGCACTGAGAAGGGACTGACCCTGAAACCAAGAGAAAGAAGTTACTCAAATTCCCAAAGGCAGTCAAACCAGGAAAGCTCTTATAAATATATTAGGAAGCATTGAGGTACATATGTGAATGTATATAAATAAAATTTTAAGTAAAATGCAACCAATTAGTTCAGTCTCATCAAAAAGAATTTAACTTTATATAAATTGAGTAATGATCCTTTAAAAAGGAGGCTAATGGCCAGGTGTGGTGGCTCATGCCTATAATCCCAACACTTTGGGAGGCCAGGGCAGAAGGACTGCTTGAGCCTGGGAATTCAAGACCAGCCTGAGCAATATAGGGAGACCCTGTCTCTACAAGAAATATAAAAATCCAGGTGTGGTGGCAGGCACTTGTGGTCCCAGCTGCTTGGGAGGCAGGAGGTGGAGACTGCAGTGAGCTGTGATCATGCATGCCACTGTACTCTAGCCTGGGTGACAGAGTGAGACTCCATCTCCAAAAAAAAGGAGGCTAACTCTTGCAACATTATATTATTGTCAAACTACACTTCAGTCAGTTATTAAACATAGTCTACATCTATTTAAACATGCATAAGTGGTACCTTCAGAAAAAGTTATTCAGAACCATAATCAAATGGTAGCTAAGGCTGGGGTACAGACCACCTAATTCCCTCACTGTAAGTGTTGTTTTCAAGTGTTTAACTTCAGAGTTGACAACGTATTTCTTGACATGTCTGTTGGTGTGGTATATGCAGAAAAGTCCAATAGGGGCTTCACAGATACAGTGTCGTCACTGCATGTATGCATTTAACTTAAATTCAACTATAACGGGACAGGAAGGATAAAAGGAAAACAACTGGCATAGTGTAGGAAATTGTACTCCATTCCCCTCCATGAGTTGAGGCCTGACAATGAACATGGGAGGAGAGATTCCATGGTATGAGGATTTTACCATGCCAGGCACTTTTCTGTTGTTAAAGAAACATACTTTTTCCTACAATACGGCCCTATCTCATCTGATGTTCAAAGACAATGAGAGGAAACACTGGCAGTGTTGAGTTTATGGGGAGGTGGATTTTATGGGCAATTTTATAGGTTTTTAAGGTCCTTCTGACTAGACACAATTCTTGCCTCATATCCTGAGTTTATAACCTAATTGCCTTATCAGGTGGGGGTTCACAGTGTACCATTATTGGCATAGAGTTGCTTCAACTTTACTGAAAAGGAAAATGATGATCTTAGATTACTATATTTTAGTTTAAAAGAACTTGAAAATAAAACTCATTAGATATTTTGGGGAAGTCATCTTATATATGAAGGATATTAAGACAAACAAAAGTGAATATGCAAATTTCAAGGGATCTTAACTATTAAATTTATGTCCTCTGAAACACTGCTTTACACCTAAGTTGAATTTGTTACATATTTGTTTATATGACCTGTGGACATGCAATAGGAAAGTCTTTGCATGAAATTTGCTTACCTGTCTAGAAATGTTTATGGTAAGAGGTTAAACCCTTGAACAAAGAACATATGCACCCTCTCATACACAAACTTCTCTCTTCTAAAGATTATATGATCTCAAAACCTAAACATTCTTTTGGAACATAAAACCAGACTTTATATCCTGGCACTTGCAGATTTGGGAGCAATGCCTAGAAAAACAAACATATTTTCTTTAATTAGTCCTAAAGGAAAAGAAATACAACTGGAAATTAATATTGTTGGTTTAAAAATACAATACAAAATATGGTTCATATACTCTGAAGGAAATCTGAATTTGTACTATGCTTTAAATTTAATAAAAAGTATAAAAATGAATAAAAGTCCAGTTGATCTTCTTTAAAAGGGATGTTTCATTTACTGTTTTTGATTAGTTTGTGTTTTTGCTCATGTTTAAACTCCTACTAGGCTGATCATTGAAAATATCATATAACCCGAGTCACATAATATTAACATGATTACTTCACTATATATCTGCTCCAAGACAATCATTTCAGTCAGGGCAACTTTCCTTTCAATTGCCTTTGCTGAAAAGATGCATAAACATCCCAGGCCAGTTAATTCTTTCCAAGGGCTCTAAGCCTCATTGACATGCAGATGAGAGCCAGATCAAATGACAAGCCTGGGAGCCTAGTGATGTGAATGAATCTACCCGCACAGAAATGATGGGCACTCTAGCCTGCAAGCCCAGAGGAGCACTTGCAAGAAATCTCTCTGCTCTTATCACAGCCTCTCTGGAAGGCGAGCCTACACTCAATTCTCAAAACATTTTTCCTTGAATACGATGAAACATGCAACAAGTATAAATAAGGAAGGCAAGTCCAGTCTGTGCCTTAACAAAATGAAGTACCTGGTATTCTGAAATAGGAAGATCAATGTGAATCAAGGCAGTGTCAACTCAAATGTCTACTGAGTCCAGACAGGTCACGTAAATGTGTCAGCTGGAAGACTTGAATTCTAAACTCTGTGAGGTTAGAGTCTGACTGGGTTGGTCTGGTTTCTAACTATATTCTGACATCTGCTCCATGTCTGAGACATGGCACATGTTCAATATATATGTATAAAATAAGTTAATAAATGTTATCAACAAGTAGTTGTATAATTTGGGGCAATTCACAGTCTCTGGAGGAGCTCTCCTTTCTTCGCTTTAACATGTAGTGGTTTGGGTAAACTTGTGGTTTTCATACTGGCTCACCTCCCCCATCTTCATCTTGGGCCCTTTCTACAATTCCTACTGTATTAGTTCTTTTTCATGCTGCTGATGATAAAGACATACCCGAGACTGGGGAGAAAAAGAATTTTAATAGACTTACAGTTCCATGTGGCTAGGTAGGCCTCACAATCATGGTGGAAGGCAAGGAGGAGAAAGTCACGTCTTACACAGATGGTGGCAGGCAAAGAGAGAGAGCTTGTGCAGGGGAACTCCTCTTTTTAATACCATCAGATCTTGTGAGACTTCTTCACTATCATGAGAATAGCACAAGAAAGACCCACTCCCATGATTCAGTTACCTCCCACTCGATCCTTCCCATCACATATGGGAATTGTGAGAGTTACAATTCAAAATGAGATTTGGGTGGGGACACAGCCAAACCCTGTATCACCTGCTTTAATACAGCAGCTGTCTTTTTTGCCTAATTATGTCATAACTCTTACTATGAAGCTTTTTATGAAAATATATGAATCATAATCACATAACTTAATGAACTTTTCACAAATAAAAGCCATCTCCCTTCTGCCCCATTTCAGTCACTGTCCTCCTACCCAGCGTAGGTAACCGCTATGCTGAATCACAACACAATAGATTGGCTTGCCTTGTGGATTTTATAGAAATGGAATCACATGGTATATACACTTGTGTTGCCCACCCCCTTTTTTTGCTTAACATAAAATTTGGAAGACTCATCCACACTGTTATAATTGCTAATTCCTTCCAGCTCTAAAATTCTGCTGATGCCAAGTACTAACTCAAACAATAAGAAAAAGTACTTTTGAAAGTACCCAAGGCAATGTTGTTGGTTGAGTACTAGACAGAACTATAAGCAGGTAGAGCCTATGCAATGTCATCTTTGTATATATGTGTATCAAAGGGTTTCTCAGCTAGATGGGTTTTGTTTTCACTGGCAATGAATAACTGAAAGCTGGTGGTAATTCTAGAACTGTTCTAGATAAAGTTCACAAGAGTCCATGTTCTTCTTTTTTATTCAAGTTTTTTTTGTAGAGGTGAGGGTCTTGCTGTGCTGCCTAGGTTGGTCTTAAACTCCTCCCCTCAAGCAATCCTCCTGCCTCAGCTTTCCAAATTGCTAGGATCACACCTTGCCTCAGCTTTCCAAATTGCTAGGATCACAGGTGTGAGCCATCCCACCTGGCCATCCATGGTTTTAATGAGTTGTTTTGTTTAGAGCCATGGTATATTGACTATCGACAACCAAAAATTTACCTGTAAAACAAGATGATTTCAATTGCCTGTAACTCATTTGCATGGAGATAACAGAAATAGGTATTTGTTGAATGAATGGGCTAATCCAAGTAACCCCAAATTGTCTTCTGATATTGTATCATTTGTCCACAATTGATGAGTCTTTTTCTTGGCTTGTAACAGAAGATTAAGAAGTCTGATTCTTTTCAAAAGGTTTATACTAAGCAAGATAAATCTGAAATTTTAAAGAGTTTCAAAAAACCCAACCAAACAAAAATCTTCCAAGAACTCTTTTTGTAGTGGGGAACTATTTTCCCATCTCTATATAAAACCATAAAAAAAGATTTCTAATAAAGATTTAAGATACAACAGAACCATGCAAATTAAAAAACATTACTGGAATCCCATATTTGCAATATGTCCTTCAGTAAAAGAAGTAGAAAACTCAGTAAATCAGAGAAGATAACTTAGCCAAAGGAATGAATATTAACCCTATTAATGAGAGCCCAATAGAAACTCCAATAATATAAAAGAAGGTGTTAAACTTCTAGACATTTCTTAAAAGAAGGCTTAATAAAAACGTATTGTTTTAATAATCACTGGAAACTTTGTAACAAATGACCTTTGAGACTTTTATGCAAGCAGTGGTGTCATCTTTTTTGATGACAATGTAGAACTGATAACACAGAACTTACTTTTCTGGGAGAGTCTGGGTGAAATCTGATAAGAGGAGCAGAAACAAAAAGATAAGTAACTTTCATTAAAAATACCTGATTTACCAATTTAATACATTTGTGATAACACAATTAACAAACAGTGAACATTCAAGATTTTGAAAATTGCTCTTTGCTGATCCTTCATATGCCTTGTTGCTTTAAACAGTGTAATTAGATGAACCAGACGTGGCCTGCCTCCTAGAGGATATCAGTGGGTGAGATCAGAGCATCCTGCTTTTTTGGAAGGCAAGAAGTTATCATCACTAACAAACCCCTCCTTCTGAGCAAGGTCATCATCTGGTCTTCTGACATAAAGCTGAAATACTGTATATAAACTCATTTGGTTTGGGTTAGAGTTGGCCAGATTTGCTAAGCAGCCAAACTTCCCTGATGAGGTCAGCACAAACATCTAAGTTACAGCTGGTCCAAACACAGACAGAAGATGTTGCATGCTGCTGACTAGGGTTCTTTGTTCAGGCTTGTCTGGGTCCTAATGACATTAAATGCAAAACAAAAAAAGCTGCTCACTGACTATGCTATGTACACAACCACTACAGAAAGAATAACATGTCTTTTAATTTTTTTTTTTTTTTGAGACAGAGTCTCACTCTGTTGCCCAGGCTGGAGTGCAGTGGTATGATGTCGGTGGACTGCAACCTCTGCCTCCTGAGTTCAAGCAATTCTTTTGCTTCAGCCTCCCAAGTAGCTTGGATTACAGGCACACGCACCACACCTGGCTAAATTTTGTATTTTCAGTAGAGATCGGTTTTTGCCATGTTGGCCAGGCTGATCTCAAACCCCTGAGCATGCCACCACGCCTGACTAAGTTTTGCATTTTAGTAGATATGGGGTTTTGCCATGTTGGCCAGGCTGGTCTCAAACACTAGACTTCAAGTGATCCATCCGCTTCAGCTTCCCAAAGTGCTAGGTAGGACTACAGGCGTATGCCACTGTGCCTGGCAGTTCACATTTAAAATTTTCCTCTGCAGTCAAATAAGCACATTTATTAATGAGGGAAAGAAGATGTAAAATAAAAACAGAAGATATCACAAAGCAGAATTTAGACAAGGTAGAAAAAGTATGAAAAAGGGTAACACTTTTATATTCAAGAGAACATAAACTAAATATGCTGAATCAATAGAAAACGTTGGAGGCATAGTAGAATAATATAAGATCTGGATTACAGTAATCGATGTGCTAGACACATATTTAATGTTTCTAACAATGATCTCTAGGATTAAAGAAAGTCAAGAGCACTCAACACTATCAGCAAGAATGCACTGAATGTCTTAGCTCTTATACGGTCTTGGTGTTCCGGCTTCTGCTAAGCTTCCTTCTAAAGAAATCCTGTATTATCACTCCTGTCCATTCTCATTTCTTCATGAACACTCTGATCTCTCTCTACCTTTCTTTCATTCTATCTTCCCATTTGAGGCCCAACTTTTGGTCAGGCTTTGCTGCAAAACAGCCTGCAGGCAGTTTCGAGATCTGTCTCATGATCCTACCACACACGTTCTGTGATCTCCAGGCTTTGTTACTATATAAGCACAACAAAGAAAAATAAGATGATTGTTGCACCAAAACACTTGCAAGTAAGGTTGGTCAGTAATGAGTTATGAGTCAGAGTCTGAGCTAAAAAACAGAAAAGCAATTTATAAGACTTTCCTAGTAATCAACATTGATTTAAAAACAAAACAAAACCCTTACTCCTTGTAAATCCTTTGTAAAGGTTTGTGTACAAAACGAATGCACAAATTAGAACTATAATATTTATTCAGTATAGACTAAAATATACTATTACATACTAAAATAAAATAATGATAATACTAAAAAATTATGTCATCTTAATATTAAAATAGTCCATTACTGGAATCGAATTCTGGGAAATTGAATTAAGAAAGAATAAATTATCTTCTTATATTTGGATGGTACTTAATCACCTCTAATGTTTCTTTCCTCTGAACATAAAGATCAGCAAACTTATTTATGTATTTACAAATCTTTTCAGCTGGGATGGACCCTTGAATTCAGCGATTACCATGCTTAACATATTCCAAGTGTAGAAATGGGAAAAGACTAAGAAAATGCAGTTCTTGAAATAATTCTGCATAAACTTATATTCCAGTTAAATGAAACTCTGAGATTCTTCCCAACATTATGTCCCTTTCCATCAATCCCTAACTTATTAAGAACTTGCTGAGTGTCTATCTAATATGAGCAAATCATGATAGGGAAGAATACAACACAGCTGCTTATTACAAAGGACATTCAGCTGATGGGGGAGCAAAGGGCTGTGGAAGTTCAGAGGTGGTCTTCAGACTTGCCAGGAGAGACTGTGATAGACAGCAGGGCAGCCACGGGCAGAGAAGAGCCTCATCAAAAGCATCATGGCCCGATGAAGCACCACAGGTTAGGAAATAAAAACTCTATTTTTGTGGCTAGAGTAGGATGCACAATAGGATGGGACAGCAGAGGAATCAGAAAGCATGAGGTGTTGTGACTTTGCTGAGATTCTGCCTGAACCTCTCAGAAACACAAACACTCTGATGATTACTCTAAAGACAGGAAATAGAAGAAAAAGCAAATTGAAGAAGTACCTAGTGTGGAGTATAGAAATTAGTTATCTTAAGAATTTCCTCTTTCTTGTCAATAAAGGTCTGATTTTCTGTCATTTTAAAAGTTGATTTATATAAGAGAAATCCTTGAAAGTTTCTAAGTACTAAAACAGTGGGCAGGAAGCAAATCATTATATTCATTTCTTCAGTTGCAAAGCTTGCTGGAAGTTTAAATATCCTTTAGAGGTATTATCAGCGGTAGTCATTAGAGTCTTGTGGGAAGCTTTAAACAACAGTTCATTTCAAGCTCTACCTCTCACCTCTCTGCAGCCCTGGGGTTTTGATTTAATTGTTATGGGGTGGGGGCTGGGCATCAGTATTTTAAAACACTCCTCAGGTAATTTTAATGTGTAATCAGAGTTGAGGATCACCGTGCTTAAAAAATATTCTGAAAAGAGGTAAATAAATAATTTGAGGTTTAAACAAAGGAATCAGCTGAGGCCTATCCTATTCATAATTAATTGTGATAGAAAATTCAGAGTGGTGGCTTTATTCCAGAGGCTTTCATTATCAGAGAATAATTGGTAACAGAAAAGGGTCAATCCACTTTTTCATGGAAATAGTGACAAAGATCACACAGGAATATTATCTTAAATGACTTTCATTAAAAATTGTATCACAGAGAGCAAAGTTTAAACTATAATTTAAGCTATTAACTGGAATAAAAACCAAATCAAGTGTTGATTTTCTAGGACTTTTTTTTTTTTGTACAACACTATACAACAGTGCAGCTTAAACTAGACCTATTATTGCAGAAATACTAAAAAATGCCATAAATTTTCCCAATATTTCTTCATTTATGATTCTGAAATAGTACTTGCATGAAACATCTTATGTCTTCATCCATTTTGTTCTCTAATTTTCAATGTTCATTGGTCTGACTCTGCTGGCTCCTCATTTATCAATGGGTTTATATGTAATTCAAGCAATTTTTCAACATCAATTTCTTTGCATTAAAGAATTCTTACAATCAATTTGCTTTGTTATATAGGTTGTATGTACACTATATTTTTAGCATAGTATTTTTGTTGCATTAAATTGTTATAAGCATCTTATAATCAGCCCCAAACTGATGAATAGAAACATTAACTTATAGGGTTTTAGAAGACTACTTTTATAACCAGTCATTTCATTAGTGAATATATTCCTCTTCTGACAACTCAAATTGGGACTGATCTGTGGGTACTCAGACGATGAGGGCAGGGACATGTTACCACCCCACTATTCAAGAACATGAAGGTAATAAGCATTATTGATTATACCATAATATTCCAGATACTGAAAGCTTTTTTATATGCCTTTTTTTCCTTTAATGAGTAAAGATATCTTAATAAATAAGAAAGAATAAACTTTATTTTTAGGTTTTCCATTCCTTTAATTAATATATAAAAAATACTTGGGAATTGAACATTTTCAAGTTGTATCCCAATTGTTATGAAAATTTGAATGAAAAGCATGTGTCCTTTGAAATCTGAAATAATGGATGGGGGAATCCCAATAATTTGAGGGAAACTGAAATATATTCAGTATTTATCAATATTTATATCATTTTTTAAAAAACCATTACTGACTTATGAGGTACAACAAATTATCTATAGCTTGGCTTGCTCATAACGTTAATGTTTGGTAATGTTGGATATTAGAAGGCCAAGAAAAAATGAGGAATAAAAAGGGAAACACTTTTAACTTTTTTTTAATCAGAATTGTTGTCAGAGGAAAAATCAGAATGAATGTTTCCCATATTCAACTTTGCCTTCCTTTGTAGAACTTCACAGTCCTATGTTAGGTGGGAAAACAAGATACTTCTTTTTATAATTTCTATAAATAAGATACAAACAGCTGTTTGAATAAAGTGTCCATTATACCAAGGTGTCATGTCACATGCATTATTTTAGCTAAAAATGTAAAGAATTTCTAGAAACTGATAACTTAATTTGAAGGGAGACAAAGGGAGATCAATATATATGTATATATATATACATATTTTTTTGAAATGAGAGTATCTACTCACAGGTAGAAGTGCCAATGCCTTTCAAATCATCTGAAGAAACAGCACAATTGTTGCAAGGCTATGCTTATGATTTTAGCATGCTGTACACATGTGCCCACATGAATACACATACACAGACACTCACACACCATTGTTATCTTTGCAGTCTGGCTTCAAGTACAGAAGCCTGTCAAGAGAAGAAAAAAAAAAAAAGAAATCACTCCCTAAAGCACTCCTACCACCAGTCAAAAAAAAAGCAGAGCTGGTAAACAGATGTTCTTTGTGGTAAAGATGTTATGACTGTCACTTTATCCTAGCAAGCTTTAAAAAGTGTTTCTCACATAGACCTTCCCGAAAGCTGTAATACATTGTAGATGATAAAGAATTCATAGTATATCCTTTCAAATAATTTGTGAGTAAAATAAAGTCAGGCAAATAACACTGGATTATTGAAGATTTTACCAAGGCACATGTTTTTTGTTCCAGTTGCATTAAAACATTGAGTTATCTTTAATACAATGATAAAAAATAGCTCACTCACATCTGGGAATCACTCCTAGAAAGCTTGCTTCAAACTCTGTTTTAATTATTTGTTAATATAATTAATGTGATTGGAAAAATCCCTACACAATCTATTGACAACTGCTTTTATTATATCTATAATTGTATCCATATCATTAGTCTCTCTTAGAACCTCACAGTTCAAATATCTCAGTAGTCAAAATTATTACTTTTATGTGGCTACAAAAAGGTTTAAAAACAGACTTTTTGGCTTAATACTACTATGACCTGGAAATGTCAAAAGACTTGCAAATAGATCATTTCAATACTACTTTCATTTACCCAAATTCCAATAAATCATTAGAAATGAATTCAAGAGTCCTGTTATTCAATGACTAGAAGGAAGATATATACTAAGTGTCTACTGATTCAGCTGTCTAGCTTATCCCTAATTTTACAGCTCTAAAAATCTGTTAGTCTAAAAATCTATTCTTTGCAATAGACAGGATCTAACTGGATTTATTGGTAAAACTGTCTTCTGCTTGAATAAAGAGAAAAGAGGAAGTTTTATTTCGACTCTGCCAAAAGCCTCAGCTATTTGAGACAAGCTCTACTCCCTCAGTGCTAACATTGGAATCCTACTTTTAACTTCATTTAGTGATGTGAATGTACTTAGAAAACATAGAGCTACATAGAGCAAATCACAGGATAAAGGAAATACATTTTTGAGTTAAGAAACAAAGTCCCCGAAAGAAGGAATTCTAAGGAATAATAAAAATGCTATTAGCTGAACCATATAGGGTAAGTCATTCTGTTGGGTCTCCATGAGCATAATTTATTTGAATTGCTAACACTTCCAGGAAGATCTGTGGCTATGGGCTGGTTGCACTGGACCTTTTCCATTAAGAAAATCATTAGAGGGTATGCTTTCCTAGAATGCAGGGCCAGGTCATACTTATCTTTGTATCCTGCCATATCACCTATTATACATTTTGCACTTACTAGAAAATTAGTATGTGTATTAATTGAACAAAGTGTTCTTCTACCAGATAGAATTTCTGTAAGTGGCAGCCCTCTCTTTTTTTCCTGTTTCTTTGTTCCCTGTCATCTTCACTTATCCTATCATCATTATAAAACTATACCAAAAAACTCTGATGGCTGGGCATGGTTGCTCATACCTGTAATCCCAGCACTTTGGGAGGTTAAGGTAGAAGGATTGCTTAAAGCCAGGTGTTCAAGACCAGCCTGAACAGCAAAGTGAGATTCTATCTCTTTAAAAAAAAAAAAGCCAGGAATGGTGGCACACATCTGTAGAACTAGGCACTTGGGAGATAAGGCGGGAGGATCACTTGAGCCCACGAGTTAAAGGCTGCAGTGAGCCATGATTGTGTTGTCTCTAAAACGACGACAACGAATCCCTGACTCCAGATATTGAGGAATGTTGCAGCCCAGGAGGGATAAAATATGGCCAAATTATACCACATATGGAAGATGAGAATAATACTGTACAGAGATCATGGGAGTTAGGGTTTCAGGCAGTGGATCTGTCACTAATGCACTGAGACTTGGGGGAGTCAACTACTCTCCAAGCCACAGCCAATAAAGAACTGGGATAGAATATTCACTTTATTCACTTTAGTTCCTCCATTTCTATAGTTAATCTGTAATAAACAAGTGCCCAAACTATAGCCCTAGGAATAATCTAGCCTCTTTAGGACTTTTCATATACCCCAGGAAGTAGGTATGAGGAAAGAAAAAGCAAAAACAAATCCATTATTCTTACTACTTTGACTCTGTTTAAAAGTAAGAAATAGGTTCTTTGAAAGAGCTAAATAGGCATTATAATTAAGAAACACATGAGGACATTCCAATAAACCAGTAGCAAAAAATCTGATATTAACATTAAAAAAATAAGTTGTCATAGCCCTTTTGTTGACAGTACTAGTGAATCCTGGCATCTGTCCATGACCAGGTGGTGATTCCTGTCATACAAAATTTCAGTGGTGGTCAGTACACAGCCCGAAGAGGCTGCATTCTGTACCTTGCCAGGACACATGTCCTTAATTTTTTAAGATCAGAACACATTTGGTAGAATGTGTACCTTTACTATTTGCTCAGCTTACAGCATTTTAGCCCAAATATTTCTGGACTTATAACTAAGAATTTTGTGTTCCATTTTTATGATGAAATGCATATTTCCTATTAAAGGCAACTACTTCAATTCAAATTATTGAGGATAATGGTACTTAAATATGTATAACTGGTTAAATTTGGGGAGCTGAAAAAATCAGTATAAATCAAGAAAGATTTGAAAATACATAATACAAATTTTAAACCCTGAATGGATAAATTGTTAGTCACTTGAAATCCAAAACTCTCAGTTCTTAGCTCTGAAACTCAAAACAGCATTCAAAGGAATATTGTGTTTGTCCCTCTGTACCTTCCGGGAAACTACCCAACAATAGACTTTTGCTTATTGATGTATTTTCAGTGATTAACTGTAAAGAAATGGTATTTCCTACTGTTTTTTCACTTCATGCATCATCTGAGCTTTCTCTACTCATTTCCTTGTAGCTCAAAGCCTTCTCCTCTCTGAAGGCATTGTTTGCTTGACATGAAAAATAGACCAGCAAAACTAATTATATAAAATGAGGGAAAAACCTAAATCTCAATTATGGATTAATTAATTATAAAACCATTAAGTAGAATAATCATACTTTAAGCTGTCTTTCTTCAATAAAAATTCTCTCAACAATTTATTTTCAGCTATGTTTGTGATCTTTAATATCCTCAATCTTTATCTTTTTACAGCAGTGTCTCTAAATAATTGACTCATTTAGTCAACACTTACTCATGCATTCAAATTATGTGGCAGGCATTGATCTATGCTCTAGGGTAATAGCACTAAAGAAAAAATATCCTGCTCCCAGGAAGCTTACATTTTAGTGGAAGAGGAAGACAATAAACAGTTAAATATAAATTTCAGGTGGAGATGGGGGCTGGGAGGACAAATTGAGTAAAGTGGGTGAGGGAGACAGTCACAGGGTTGTAATATTTTTGAATACAGTATCCATGGAAGACCTGGTACACTTGGGCAGAAGTATCCAAAAAAAAAAAAAAAGAAAAAGAAAAAACAAATCCAACTTGGCCTTAGACCTTAGCCATTTTCTCCACTTCAACTTGGCCATCAACAGAGCTAATATTTTGATGTCTAACTGGTTTCTCATCTGATTAAGACAAGCACTGGTTCTCAGCCAGGGGTGACTGTGTCCCTAAGAGACACTGGGCACTGTCTAAAGACATTGTTAATGATGACAACTGAGTAAGAAGTTGCTACTCACATCTAATGTGTAGAGGCCAGAGATACTGAAAAGTATTCTGCAGTGCACAGAGACAGCACCCCCTCCTCAGCATCAACAAATGACCCGATCCAAAGGGTCAGTAGGACGGAGGTTGAGAAACCCTGCCATAGTGATTGAGGTATATAACCAGCTTTTCTAAAACCCTCAGAGAAAACATAACAACAGAGTGTCATCCTTTGAGCATTTATGCACAGCACTGATGATTTATTTATAAAACATTCTCGGTGATCCATGAAAGCAAGATACAATTATTACATTTCATTATTTCAGTTTTAAGAAAAACTACTTACATATAAAAGGCATACTGATGTTGTTTCAAATATCTTATAATTAAAATAAGAACGAATCTGAACAATTTCCAGTTCAAATTATTACATTTTTCAAAATGAGATGCAACTCCAATGATGTGTTGTTATTTGAATAAAAGATTTCCGGCAGTAACAACTGTTAGGAAAGATGGGACATGAGGGGGAAACATGAGAAAAATGACTTAACGGGCAACAGTTCAGCTCCACAAACAAATATTTAGCTATTCACAACTAAGGAGTAAGCAGAAAAGAGGTAGTTGATTTAGTTTGAGAACTAAATACCTAAGTAGGCTTCAACATTAAGATGTTCAGTTTATATTGTGTCATTGAAAAATCTGGTTAGTATGAGGACTCCTATGATTTTAACTTATGAACATATTTGCTAAAAACATTTTAAGGTGCTGTCTACTCTGGCACTTCTTCCAAAACAAGTGTAATAACATGTTTAAGAGGAAAGGAATACAAAGACATTCTATTTTGTTTCTTATGTAAGGCATTTCATATATCAACTGCAGATATCTTTTACAAACCATCTATAAGATAAGAATAATATATTCTAAATATTCTGCCACAGGAAAAAAAGAATAATGCCTTCTTATCACACTGTCACCATGAAAACGAGTGACAAGAAAGGAAGCTAAGGTTATGGAATGCATCTTACATACTGGTGAGTGAAGCAGAGAGCTGTGGGAGGGGGACACAGGGCTGTGTTAAGGACATGGGCTTTGGAGCTAGACTCAGGCCTTTCCCCACCAGTTACCTGAAGAATAACCATAGGCAAGTCTTCATCTGTCAACTGGGGATAATGGTCATTAAAAGCTCCCTAGAACTTCCCTGAAGCCTAAATGAGACACTGTCTGAAAGCACTCTCACTTGACCATAGGACTCAACCATGGCTGACAGCTATTAAATGGCATGTGGATGGAAATGGTCTATGTTTTCTTTACTTTACAAATCCAGATCTAGTGATCTGAATCATGGTGAAGAGATGCCAGATCTCTGCTTGCAGGAGGCCCCGGGAAGCCTGCAGTGGTAATTCCTGTGGACATTCCCTGAGGACCTGTGCCCTGGGAGCAGTGACTCCATGGGATAAATGCAGTTGCTGGTTCCACTCTTCCATTCCCCAAACTTCTCAGCTCAGTCCTCCAATTTCTACGCTTTGACCTAAGTACTTGAGTGACAGGCAACAGTAGATAGGCCATTGAGGAGAAGAGTAGAAGAGGAGGAAGGGAGAGACCAAAACATTGCAATTTGGGATGTATTAACGTTGATGCTGATAATCGGATCAGTGGGAGAATGGGCAGCTGATGGGCAAACAGCTAAAATCGAAAACATCCTTGTGTGTCATCATTCACAGAAGTGTTAGTTCCAGCCTCCTAGAGAGGGAAGAAAATCGAAAACATGCTTGTGCGACGTCATTCACAGAAGTGTTAGTTCCACCCTCCTAGAGAGGACGTGGCTTGAAGAAAGCAAGCATATTTTATGTAAATTTGTTGCAGAAACTGCTTTTATTTTATATTCCTTTAACTTCATTCAGATTCCATGACATAATCAAGAAGTGAATTTGTGAGAGACAAAGGATTTTGGAAGCATCTAAATTCAGGATGGAGTATTGTTTTTTTAAGTACTAGCTACTCCCACCACACTCCAAGAATCTCCTCCTATCCATGGTACTAAGGGTGGATTTTACATGGTTGGAGCCTGCCCAAAACAATGGAGTTCCCTACAGATCCCTGAGAGACAAAGGCTTTTACTGCTCTTTTGAGGAGGCACTGAAGGGGTCAGTGACAGGAGGCATGGAAAATTACACTGTTTTCCAAATAAAAGGGCAAAATAAACTGGAGGTTCACTGTGCTTGTCTGCATTTAGGCAGAGTTCATTTAAAACCTGGGATTGGGTTGATTTTCAAACGATTAAACCTGAATCTTTAAATGAGTTTGCCTTTTTAATACCTTTAAAACAAACGAAAGTCTTATCAAACTGGGAAATATATTGTTGCCTTTGGTGAACCTAACACAAAACTATAAAAAATGAATATTGCCATGAATAATGTTGGTTTTTATATTTCAGAGTGTGCATTTCCGATTTTTATGTATTTGTTAGAAATTCCAGTGACTAAAGTAGCTGATTCATTTAACTGACCACAAGTCTTTACCCTGACATCTGAAAACAAGTTAAGTTTCAAAATCTTTGCTGAGGCCAGGGAATTGAGACTGTTCAACCTATAAGCGCTGTATACTTCTCTTTCAACACTTTAAAAATGTACCCTGTCAATTTTAAGAGAGACAAGGTGCTGATTATCCTTGCTGGTTAGCCAAGACATAAAGTAGAAATTTCTGGCACTAGAGATTCTAACATTAAATACGTTCTTCCTCACGGCAAAGTAGGCTCTTGGGGTTGAAAAGAAAGGGAGGGGTGCTAGGCCAGAAGAAATGCATTAAAAAACATTTTTCTTCCCTCTTAGTCCACGATCACTTGATTCAATTTATGAATGCTTAACCCCTGTTTAAGCTTACATTTTAAGGTACTAAAGCTAATTTATGAAAGCTTTCATGAAAGTAGCCTGAAAATCAGCTTAATAAACAGGTATTACTCACCATCAGTAAGTGCCTAATAAATTTGTCTAGATACAGGTGATGAAGTAGTAAAATTTACTCTAAAATTTTCAAGGAATTGACATAGGATCATGTGCTTTTGAATAATTGAATATAAATGTTCACATATTTTAACAAAAGGGGTCATTGAAATGATTGCTTATGCATGTAGGACAAAGTAATGAGAAATAGTGAGGACAGTACATATAACTGTCAATGCTGATTACTTCAGTTCAACGTTCTAAGTTATTTTCATGGCTGCTGTAAATATTTTGAAAAATATTCATTTGCTTCAAGGTATCGGCACTTCTCAATGGTCTTTTACTTAGAGATTCTTACTACTGTTGATGAAATAGGAACTGAAGCTTTCCTGGTGAAGGAACAGAGAAGTTTGTATTGGAAGAAATTGGACTATTTTTTTCACTCTCTTCTACTTATCCCCATTCCTATCTACCACGTAATAATTCTTACCAGGCAACTTAGCATAAATGAAGGGGAAAACACGATGGCTCTCTGTGTTCACATATACAATGAGGGGACAGTATTACATAGTACTATTTACATTTGGCTCCTCAGTATTTAAAATAATTCAATTGCATCTTGACCCTCCTCATCCATCACATGTATAAGAAGCGTAGCAGAATTCCCATGTTCTCCACTGAACAACCAAAAGGAAACTCAACACATGGAAAAAATACCTCAGGTGCAACAGGGAAAAAAGAATCTCCCTACAGTTTCCAATTCTAAGTAGGTTTTGTACAGTGTCTTTTTCTAAACAGCTTGTAATGGCAATTTATGAGTGCCTGATGACTATAACATATTGTGCTCCTGAAAAGAAAAAGGTAACAGGAGTTTGGCTTCTTGCTGAAATTCCATTTTTTATAGACTATATTGTCTTCAAGCTGAGTTGAGTCTGAAATTAATATAATTAACCCCCTGCTCAGCTACACTCCTCTATTTTCCATTTCCATTCATCTTTTCTCTATGCCCCTGAAGACAGACTTGGAAAGGAAGGAAACTTGTATTCAGTCGTTTAACATTCCATGTTAGTTCCCAGACTTCTGTTCTAGGAGCCAGTATTAGTCAAACATGAAAACAACTTGAGAAATCACAAGAGACCTTTCATAGCCGACTAGCTTACATTCCATAAATAGCACTTACATTTTCTGTTAAAAATGTTATAAAAACATATCAAGGATATCAGACAGACAAATGATCAGATAAAAACTGACCACAAAGGTTTGAAACAAGACAGGAAATCTCATGCTGAGATAGATAAATGGGAATGAGGAAATGTGGTGTCCAATTTTACACCAATCAATAAAAAAAGATAATATGCCAAATGAAATAGAATTCCAACTGCCCCTCCCCCTTTGGCTAAAAAGTACACATACATGGCTTAAACTAAAAAACTGGAGGGTTGATATATTTTTGACACTAGTAGAAGAAAGCTTAAATGTATCCAAAGTTGGTTTTGATTCTCTTTGGAAGATTCCGTTAGGATGATTAGTTTCCTACTCAAAATTGATTGGCATTCCATGTGTGTAAAATGGAAGACGAATAAGACTTCAGTCTCTCTTTGACTTAGATGGGAATGTGAACACTGCTGCATGTCTGCAGGCTACATGCAGCCTACATAAGGGGTTTATCTGGTCCACTCAGTGTTCTAAAAATCAGAAAATTTCACCAAAACATCCATATTTTTATTTTATCTTGAAAGTCAGAAGATGTGGAGAAACTGGCATTACATTCCCAAAGGATCACAAACTCAACCTTCTCCAGGCCTACACCATTCAATTTGCCAGTACTTACTACTCCCACTGTATAATACGCAAGTGCCCCTCTTGGTACCCAAGGACCTTCCTGCTTCTGTGCCTGTAACTTTGGAATCCCTAGCCTAGAAGCAGGGGTGCATGTGAATCTTGCTATAAACTCTTATGTTTAGACCACAAAGAATGTTAGGAAATGAGCATTCTCTTAAAGATTTGAGCAAATAGACATGAATGACACCAAACTTATTCCAAATACTATGGGGACATAAAGCAACAATGAAACTTGAAAGTTTAATAATCATTGTATATTATATGTGAATTCTCTAGATATTACAATCATATATAATTTCTGATTTCATATGGTCAATAAAAGAGAACTCTTAATTTGGATATCATTCACAAACCTTTATAAATGGGCAGTATCAGCATAACTTTATGTATGTGTGCATATGAAATGGTATAATTGTAGTTTTGTGACCATTTTAATATCCAAGACAATAAAAAAGTAATAAATTATTAGTTGGTTTTTAGTGTAGCACTAGCAGTGATAATTCAATTTGTGGACCTTTAGATTAATGCTGACAAATTGTAAGCATGAATTTTGAAGCTGACTGACTTGTGATTGTTAACGAACACACATGCATGAGTAAACGTTCATGATGTATTAAAATCTCTTTATCTACACATATCTATATCCCTCTTTCTGTATTTCAAAAGGCAAATATATCATCTGTTTTTAGTACTAAAATGCCAAATAATTTATAATTCAGAGTTATACAATTTATAGGGGACACTGCATTAATCATGCAGAAGTATCCATTCTATTTAACTATGTGTGAAATCTTCCATGAAATTAAGATTTGAGCAGAAATAAAAACATGAATAAAGTAATAGTTGCTTGAGAAAAGACTTAAAATACTTCAGATTGAGATTGTCATTTACTTCATTGTATCAAAGAATATAGGTGACTGAAAATGTTAAAATGACTCTCCTTATTCCTTTTTATCTTATGGAAAATGAAATATTATATAAATATCTGATGAATGTCTTAAAGTCCTCTTGAATTTTCTGACACAAGCAGTACCCTATTAAAATAAACCAGGTAACAAGAGAACCTTTTCTACTTCAGTAGTGCTATCAAAAATAAACCAGAGGAGGCTGGGCACGAGGGCTCACGCTGGTAATCTTAGCACTTTGGAAGGCCGACGGGGGAAGACCACCTGAGGTCAGGAGTTCGAGACCAACCTGGCCAACATGGTGAAACCCCGTCTCTACTAAAAATGCAAAAATTAGCTGGGCATGGTGGCGGCATGCCTATAGTCCCAGCTACTTGGGAGGCTGAGGCAGGAGAATCGCTTGAACCCAGGAAGCAGAGGTTGCAGTGAGCTGAGATTGCGAGATTGCGCCACTGCACTCCAGTCTGGGCAACAGAGTGAGACTCTGCCTCAAAAACAAATAAACAAACAAAAGAAAAAACAGGAAACACACTGTCTTAGAGCAATAAAGCTGCATCACTTGTCATGTGATTCAACTATGGGGAATCAGGCAGCCATTTCTCTCAGTAAAAGAGACGCATTATTCAGATCTTCTAATCAAGAAGCCCTTAGGAAGGAAGTTTAAAATCATTTCAAAATTTAAGTCACATTCTCAAAAGTGTGTATGCTTACATTTTTCCTAGTGGCCATTCAAATGATTTCTTTCTACTGGTTCCACAATCTCCTCATCATAAAAGATTATTATATAGGATCACTGAACGGTTGATATTGTTCTGCACCCACAATATATGTGTGCTATACCTACAATATATCCATATTTTTCCTTTTCCTGTGTTAATCCCATTGGAGGGGGAATCTAACATGGGATTTGGAATCAGTAGACCCAAGTTCACCTCTAACTCCTGCCACATTTTACATCATTTCTTTTACCTGTTAATTCACCTACTAAATGGGGGCAGAAGCCATCCTGGAATCACACACACACACACACACACACACACACACACACACACACACATATTCTCTTCATAATCAGTATTAGCTAAACATATTAATCCTATGCAAAATAGTCTTATTTAAATAATTTATTTTGGTCTCATTTTGTCTGTAGAAGGCCTTTCTCTGTGATAACACTATATAAGTTAAGACTTAATAATAAAATGTAGATATTATTCTTGATTATTTCCTTTTATGTCTTAAAATTTCAAAATATCTCAGTCCTGTTTTCATAAGATGCTAGGCCACTGTTATCACCACTACATTCCTGCTAAAGTGCAGATAAACATACTTGCCTTGGCTGGTGCAGTGCCTTACACCTGTAATCCCAGCATTTTGGGAGGCTGAGATGGGCAGACGGCTTGGCCTAGGAGTTCGAGACCAGCCTGGGCAACAGGGTGAAAATCAGTCTCTACAAAAATACAAAAAATTAGCTGGGTGTTGTGGCATGCACCCGGGGTTGCAGTTGCTTGGGAGGCTGAGGTGGAAGGATCACTGCAGCCCAGAAGGTTGAGGCTGTAGAGAGCCATAACTGCACCATGGCACTCCAGTCGGGGTGACAGAGCAAGACCTTGTCTCAGAAACAACATCAATAACAAAAGAAAAACACCTTGCCTTTTTACCAGCTCAGGCTGTTACAGGAGCCAAAAGAGATAAACACTTAGCTTAAAGGACAAATTTCTGAGGTCTGGGAGGACAAAAAGTTATCTATTGAAATAGAAAACCTCTAAGGTTCAAAGACTAGAACAATGAAGGACAGGACCAAGAAGAAGAGCTTTAATACGGGCAGATGTAGCCTAGAGTCATGACTGTACCAGTAACTAGCTGTATGATCTTGGACAATTCCTCTATTTATCAGCAGAACTGGACAATAGTATCTTCCATAAAAGAGAGTTGTAAACATTAAACGACAGAAATATGTTATGGTCCTAATACAGTACATAAGACTAAAAGTGGCTCATTCTGTGTATCCGTTACACACACACACACACACACACACACACACACACACACACACACACAATCACACACACACACGTTCTCTTGATAACCAGTATTAGCCAAATATATTACTTCTATGCAAAACAGGCTTATTTAAATGATTTCTTTGGGTCTTATTTTATCTGTAGAAGGCCTCCCTCTGTGATAACACTATATGTCTTAAAAATAAAATAAAGATATTATTCTTGATTGTTTCCTTTTCTGTCTTAAAATTTCAAAATATCTCAGTCAGCTACTAGAAAGGGCCTTGTCATGAATCACCCAGATTCTTTTTCAGGACTTAAGGACATATTCTCCCAGCTGCTGGGAAAGATGTTGTCTGACAGCCCTCAGCTTTCAGCTTCCTATAGGAATTGCCTGGGCTAGAAATAGCCTCCTTCCTGAAGCATCCTGTATTCAATAACTGGATAGCATGGAGTTATCCAGGCCAGGTGCCCTTGTTCTAACTCAGTACAATGCCAAAGAACCCTCCTAGCTTCTGAGCTCTCCATGAGTTGGCTGGGGCTACAAGTGAGAATACGTCAGAGCCCAACTTCTCCGTCTGCCCTCTCTAACTCCTTTCTTCCACAGGTGTCTAATCCAACAGCAATCCCTAATAAACTTCCTACACAGATTCTGTTTCCTGGAGAACTTGATGTACAACAGTTAAAGTGCAGAGAAACCCTCTGCCAAACTTTGGTGTGCTTTAAAAGTTATGGGAGTCAGGCTTTCTTTACCATCATAACTGGAACACCTTTTACTTTTCATAAGAGCTGTTGTATCTGCTTGGTCTACAACTACAAATAGATACTTTTGATTAAGAAAATTAAGCAAAAATAAAATCAGTTTAATTTAGCTCAATGCTTATTTTGACTTATTTGTGAATCAAGTGGTTAACAGAATTGAACAGTTATTTTGTGTCAAGACAGATCCTTAGATATATCTCTCACACACAAAAAGCCTATCTTTTGAGTCCTTGGCAATTGTTCATCTCAAACTTCTCTATATAACTGTTTTTCCTTCTAACAACAATTTCCACCAAAGATTAATGTTAAAACCTTAGATTTTGTTTTTCTTTAAAATAAGATTATACGATATTTTAGCCATCAAGAAAAAAAGAGGGAAAAATCCATAAAAAATGTGTATTTAAGTTGCCTATAAGCCTTCCTTCCACCCTTTTCAACTGTGTTAGTTATTGAAAGTAAAGGTGATTTGTCACTTGCATTTTAGAATATCTTCCGGCCAAACCTACAGATTTAGTAATATCTCTGGCAATTTAATAAAATTTCCTGAAAACTGAGGTCACCAAATCCATACCTATAAGGTCAATATAACTTTTGCCCAAGAGGCCTAGTTTGAAGGAATAATACACAACTTAGTGGACACTTATCCAAAATCAGTGGTTTATTTATATATATAAAGGCGACAATGAAATATTTTACATTCTATTTAGTTTAGGTCTACTGCAAAGTTGCAAGAAATTAACCCATTTTCTGATAAGACATTTTTCAATTGCAGACATTTTTCAATTGCAGAATGGACTTTTAAAAGAAATCATTTTTTCTCCTGTGGATATAAATCCACAGTTCCCGGCCTAGGCTTTGGTGTTAAAATGTTTTCTGTAATCCACCCTGTTTGGCCTCCCTCAGTGTTACCACCTGATGTCCACTGACAAGAGCCTGTACTTGACACACAGCGTATCATCTCTCTGCTGTAACTCTCTCAAGTATTAGTCAAGAGTTGACCTTAAACATAGGTCAGCTGGACTGCCAGCTCATTTTTTCATATAATGAAAAGTTAAACTCTTAAAAACCATCTATTTTATTATCACCCATATATGAGAGAAGCGATATGGTATAAGCCTCCAAGTATGAACCTGAATCTGAGGTTCCCAAGGTTCAAATCTCAGCTGGCTTCTTGCTGGCTGTGTGACTTGGGAACGTCACTTGAAAACTATGCTTCATTTTTTTTTCATCTGTATGATAGAGATGTGAAATCATTCCAATCTCAAGGGGTTACTGTTTACATTAATTAACATAAATAAAGTATTTAAAACAGTGTCTGCACTTGGTATATGCCTATGTAAGTGTTAGTTATTATTAGTTCGCCATTCCATTTTCATTTCTTTGAGTTCCTCTTCTTATAACCTCTTTGGAGAACTGAAGTCCGTTATATCATCCTCTCATGTTGTTGCTTGACTCATCCTCTTGATTCACTTCTTTCCTCTTCACAAAGCTCGGTATTCCATGCTGACCTCTTCTTTCTTGCAGCCTCCATCTCCCCGATCTTTACCACAGTATATATTGCATTTCCCCACAAATTTCTAGCTTCTTATTGTCATCCATCTGCAAACATTTCAGTCCACTGTGGCCTAATCATGTTAACATGTAAAACGTAATTTACTAGCATGGATAGTCGATTGCAATTAGTATTCTTTAAGGCACACAACCCATGCCCCTACTCAGGACTATTGCTGTTATGCAGCCTGGTGCTGGTTCTTTAATAGGTCATATAGTGAGCTCTGTCTTGACTTAATTTGGCAGAGAGATACCATGATTGTTTAAGTGCTCAAGGGAAATGGTAGAACAATCAGAATATAAGATGTAGTTTCAAATTAAATATGAACTTGAATTTTAAAGAGACCACTGCTTTTCTGTAAATGAGACATGGTCTCTGCCAGCAAACTGCCTCCATTCTTATTTCATCTAATGGCATCAGTCACAATATCAGCTCTGGTATAAAGATTCCTGAGATTCTTCAGAGCTGTGTGAGGTACAAAGGACTAGATCTCGCTTTTACAATAGCTACTGTGCATTGGCTATGCAAGGCAGGCAGTAGTAAAACCTAGCGGGAGTCAATAAACTGAGGAGATAGCACTCGGAAAATACCTAACCAACAAATAGGTTCCATAATAATGTGACATTTTTATAGTCACATTTTTTAACCATAACAGCACTTGAATGGTACGCATTATAGTATTTCAATTTAGTCATTTATCTAAAAATGAGTTTTATCTTTGCTCATAAATAAGCAGTGACATTCCAGCAATTTGAAAAGCTCAGCTTCACCTTTTGCTGGGAAGCTCATTTCACAATTACAGAAACACATGCCCTTTTGTGCCATGTTGCTTAATCTTTGATTTATGGCTTCCATTTCTGTAAACTAAACAGAGTTTGTACAAGCTCTGCTATTTCATTCTTATTTCTAACTTTAATGGGTTATTTTCACCATAGTGGCCATGTCTCTCAACCAAATAGTTTTGGAAGAAAGTATTTACCCTTTCAGTTCACCAAATACTATTTAGCATCCTAATATGTTCTTAGAGTCTGAAATAAGTGATGCATTTTCCTTAAAGCCTGGCCAGCTCTTTCAGAAAGCCTTTCTTTTCTGCTCCCTGCTTTTCCCATTGCTTGTTCTAATGTGCCTCATAGCAAAACCCTTAAGCACAATTGCTGCCTGCTCTCCCTCCTTTCCCCACTTCCCTTTCACCAGGCTCCCTCAGCCAGCAGGCTAGGGAAAGGAAAATTAAAATGGCAAAAGAATGGTTTTCCTTTGAGTGCCACTGCCTGCCTTTCAGTGGTGATACTTGGACGTTTGCAGAGTCACTATCAACTTCTCTCACAGCTTAGCTACAGCTCTGGGTCTTGTCATACATTTCAGGGAACTTTAGAGATGTCTTTTATGGAAGCACACTTAATTCAAGGGAAATTATGTTTTGCTCTAGGTCCAAGAAAATAAGTATAAGCTTATGCCCTCCTTCACCTGTATCCCAACATTACAGATTTCGCAGGTATGCTTCAAGGTATATGCTCTGGGGTTGCTACCAGTGACTTTTTAAATTACAGATGGATTTTCTTCTCCCCACCCCCAACTCATTTCTGTTATTTAGTGAGATGAAGAGAAATATACCTTTACTCCACCATGTGTAAATAGAAGTCTTTATAAAAATTTTTGTAAAAATATAAGAAGATGCTGATGGTTGACTGTTAAGTGAGAAAATGCAACATACAAAATAATATATCCAGGATGACACATCATATGATATCAAATACCTAAAGAAAGAAAACATACAAAAATGTTATATCATCGTCTAGAGTTGGAGAATGATTTTAAATTTTTCTATTGATGCGTATTTGTATCTTCCAAGTTTTGTTATGTGTTTTCAGTCAACAAGTCTCACAGTCTAATCAGCCAACACTGTTTACAAAATCACATTCACATGGCAGCACTCCCTATTTAGTATTGTCTACTAAGTGCAGGCTTGTATCTGTACACTTACTGATTCAACAAATATTTACTGAATTTCTGCTATGGGCCAGGCACTGTGCTAGGTTTGATGTATGTAGCAGTAAATAAAATGAAAGTCTTGCATGTATCATCTAATATTTTGGTAGGCAAGATAGACAAAAGGCAAACAAATAAACATGATATATTAAGTTAAGGTAAGTGCTATGATGGAAAAATAATGCAATGTAAAATTATAGAGAATGATATGGGATTAAGAGGAGACATTAAATGTGCTGAGTCTGCCTTGCCCCTTCTACCATGTGAGGACACAGAAGAAGGCAGCAGCTATGAACCAGAAAGTGGGACCTCACCTGACATCAGATCTGCCGTTGCCTTGATCTTGGACTTCCCAGCCTCAAACAACTGTAAGAAATAACTTTCTGTTATTTATAAGCTACTTGGTTTATGGTATTTTGTTATAGTGGCCTGAAAAAACTAGGATGGTCATTAAATCAATGAATTTTTTTTTCATCTCTAAGCAATTCTCCTTAAGGACATAATACTTGTACCTTGCAAATATGTAGAGACTAATTATATCTTCTGAACTTCTGGGAAACAGTGTATTTTAAGGAGTCTTCCTGTTAAGGTGGTTGACTAAGCAGCTAAAATAGTGAACAGTGAAAGGGATTGCTTAATGAAAATCTAAAACCAATGAACTTGAGATTTCACATTACACAGCAATTAACTAGGGACAATATTTTAATAAATTGTGTGCATTAAATCAGGGGTCCCCAATCCCTGGGCCATGATACCGGTCCATGTCCTGTTAGGAACCAGGCTGCACAGCAGAAGCTGAGTGGCAGTGAGCAAGCAAAGCTTCCCCTGTGTTTACAGCTGTTCCCCACTGCTGGTATTAACTGCCTGAGCTCCTCCTCCTGTCAGATCAGCAGTGGCATTAGATTCTCATAGAAACATGAACATCATTGTGAACTGCACATGCGAGGGATCTAGGTTGTGTGCTCCTTATGAGAATCTAATGCCTGATGATCTGTCACTGTCTCCCATCACCCCCCTCCCCGCCCACCACCGATGGGTCCATCTAATTGCAGGAAAACAAGCTCAGGGCTTCCACTGACTGTACATTATGATGACTTGTATAATTATTTAATTACATATTATAATATAATAATAATAGAAATTAAGTATACAATAAATGTAATGCACTTGAATTATCCAAAACTATCCCCTCCCCAATCTGTGAAAAAATTGACTTCCATGTGACCAGTCCCTGGTGCCAAAAATGTTAGGGTCTGATGAATTAAATGATGGTTTATTAATGTCTGTTTATTTCAGTAAATTTTTTTCATGAATGATGTGGGAAAACCAAAGGCACTTAGACTATATCCTAACAACAGAAAGTTCCTTTAGGTAAATTTTAGTATGCAAAATTGTGTTTTTCATATAAAATTAGGCAAATTTTCTGTTATAACACACCTACAAGACATGAAAGCCAGATCAAAATATAAGTTGAAATACAAATGCCATAACTGTTCATCTTCTCACTATTGCTAAGAAACAAAGTTGTACACAGAAGCAAGCCGATACTTCATAGGAGTGCTTGCTATATTCCATGCTGTTACAGTGGTACATGCTTTTCTTTTTTCATGTAATCTTTAAAACAAACAAGCCTCCTCCATTTGGGAGATTAAGCAATTTGCCCTCATCTTATAGCTAGTAAATGGCAGAGCTAGAATTTAAATCAGGTGCCCTAATCCCAGGGTCCACACTTTTAACCATTAGTCTCCACTGACAACTCCTAAGCTTATGATGACTCCACTTGAAGTTCCATTTTGATTAGAGTAATTTTAAAATGCATAACACAATTCCATACTTACTTGAAAACTGCTTTTGAATCTAACTTAATAATTTGTATGTACCTTTATAATTTTAAATATCTATTTTTAATAGCCATGTCATTTTACTGTCTTGTGATATATCTGCTTTTGGTCACATAAGCTGTTTCTGCTCTCCTAATCCTAGTAAGCTTTTTGCACCAAAGTTATCCAGATTTGTAAGTTAAAGTAAGTTCCTCAGTGAGTTCTAACAAACACATGTCAGGCTGTCTTTTCATTTACCTATCTATCCATTCAATACCTTTAGGAATTACTATAATAAATTTTCTCCACTTGATTTTTGTTTCTCCTACCTTACTCTAAATAGGGATGGAAAGGAGACAATAAAGTTGAGAACAATTTAGCAACCAAATAAGGCAAGACTTGTTGAGTGTTTAGATATTGGGAGATAATGGGAGGTTCAAGAGAAGGGAGCATTACGGATAATTAACCTCTTTAAATTCTCGTTTTTTTCCTGAAATAATCCTGATTGAACTCCCTATAATAAATCTTGTATACCCAATAGTTTATTTTTATTTATTTATTTATTTATTTTGCCACATCACCTTCCCAAGGCATAGATTGATTTCTTCTCCTTTAAAGGAGATAATGTATGTTAAAAAATTAGCACCTTGTCTGGTATATAATAAGTGCTTAGTAAACATTATTATTTTTGCCATAATTATGTGGCAGACACGAAGCTAAGCATAGAAAATGTAGCAGACATGAATGAAACATGGTGCCTGGCATTGAGGAGCCTTCAGTCTAGTGGAGCTAGAGAATAGTAAATAATTTATACCATACAGTTGTGGAAACACTTTACCCCAACTTGAGTAGGGGCAGAGGTTAAGAGAAATGAGTTGACAAGGTAAGAAGCCTAGGAACAGGAACAGGAAAATACCCAGTAGACTAACAAACTTTGGAAATCTTAGGAATCTTCAAGTTACTCAATAAGGCTAGAAAAGGGTAAGGGATTGGTCATTGGGTCTAATAAAGGTGGACAAGTGTGCAGAGCTCAAATCATAAGGGCTTAAATGTCATGCTAAGTGTTTTAGGATTTTTACACTAAAACCAGTGAGGAGTTATTAAAAGTTTACTAGCAAAATCACGGATGCAATCAATTTCAGAAAGATCAATGTGTTAATGGTGCAAGAACTAATCAGAAAGGTGTAGAATTCAGTTAAGAGGTTGCTGTAGTAATTGAAAGAGAAAATAATGACAATCTATCTGAAAAAAAAGATACTACTGGAAATGGGGATGGAAAGGAGACAGTAATATTCAGAACAATTTATCAAGTAAGCCAAGAATTGTTTAGTATTTAGATACTGGAAAATATTGAGAGGGTTCAAGAGAAGGGAGTATTTACAGATAATTTCTTGAAAGCTGAGGCCATTCACCAAATGAGGAAATTTGGACAGAGCAAAGATTTTGAAGGAAAGATAATTAATTTACTTCGGGGGTGAAGACTTTGCAAGAGCTGATAAACATCAAAATGTAGATGGCCAGAAGACAAAGAGGATCTCTAGCCCAGGACTAGAAACACAAATTTGGAAGTCACCAACACAGGTGATAGTATAAACCTTGAGAATGGGTGACATAATCTATGTAGGATTATTTACTAATCACATTCATTGAAAAAGATATATAAGCTTTCTTTTACTGCAACGGGAAACAGATGAAAACTTGGCTCCAAATATCTTTTTAACATTATCTCTTGATATTCTGTACCATACATCTTACTGTGAAGTCATATCAAAATACTTATATTTAATTTCCCAAGTTCTGTCTAATCCCAACACTGTTCTCTAAATTTTCTGCCTAGTAAATACCCACTTGGCCCTTAACTCTAAATCAGATGAGACTTTTCCTGTGAAACCTTTGGTAATCTGACCATCTTCCTCCCCATCTCACATAGAGATCATAGTTCCCTCCCTCCTTCTGACTAAAGCACTAGGCACATGCCTCTATTACTGATATACAAATGTTTCTTCTCCACCAGATAGAAATTTCCTAGAAGGAAGAAGACTGCATCCACACAAAGAAATGTACCTGTATAAGTCTGTTTTCACATTGCTATAAGAACTACCTGAGATCGGGTAATTTATAAAGGAAAGAAATTTAATTGATTCACAGTACCACATGGCTGAGGAGGCCTCAGAAAACTTGCAATCATGGTGGAAGGCAAAGGGGAAGCAAGCACCTTCTTCACAAGGCAGGAGGACAGAGAAAGAGCTCAAGGACAACTGCCACTTTTAAACCACCAGATCTTGTGCAGACTCCCTCACTATTATGAGACCAACATGGAGGAAACTACCCCATGATCCAGTCACCTCCTACCAGGCCCCTCCCTTGACATGTAGGATTACAATTCAACATGAGATTTGGGTGGGGACACACAGCCAAACCATATCATTACCAAAGCATGTTTATAGAATGACTACCTGAAATAAAGTGTCCTCCATCTGCAAACAGCATCAATTACTCTAAAGAACCCATGCATACTTTTGTTTGGCAAGCAGCCAAGGAAGGTTCTTGGGTATAATGTGGTATTTGCAGTATGATCCATTATGAACTTTATTACCAAATTACTGGTACTCATGTCAACATAACTGATGTGGTGAAAACAGTACAATCATTTAGAATAACACTGACTATGAATACACTAGTTCCTCTCAATAAAAAGTGTACTGTAGTTCACTTGAGGCAAAAAATTAAAAGAGATGAAACATAAAGAGAGGTAGAGGTCTAGAATGAACAAAAGGAGGTTTCACTTGGATCAACTGGGAGATCATTATGGTACTTTGATATAGTATCTCCTCCAGAAAGGATAATTCAAAGATAATAAATAAATAAGTAAATAGTTGAGAAAGTTTATATTTGTTAAGTGTCCAATCTATGAAAGCATTTTCTTTATAAAGACAGAAGGCAGGACTCCTACCTAGAGTTGGTCTTAAATAAAATGCTTTAAAAAAGAAAGAGACCCAGACGTTTAAATAAAAATAATTCCTTCTAGAAGCGTGAGCTCTTCTGGCAGCAAGATATTTGTTTTTGTCTACACAGCTCCTTACACATAAGGGACAATCTATAAATCCTTATTTAGGCTGAAATCAAAAGACCTCGCAAATTGCTATTCCTCCCTTGACTCGGCTTAATTGTAAAAAAAAGAGAGACATTTCTGTTAGAGAATACTTGAACAATTTTTCCAAGATAGTGAAAAATACGCTCATGTGGTCTGAAATTTCAATAACTATGACAAATTTATTATCATATGGAAAGAAGTTGCAGTAGCATGTTTTTTTTTTCCAGATGACCACTACTTCTTTAGGGAATTCGCTAGTTTTCATTCTTGAAAAACAGGTTAATGAGTGTACTATAAGTTATAGAAAAGATGACTCTAAATATCACAGAGTGACCTACTTTATGTGGCTTAAAATGAGAGCTCTAAGAAGTAAGAAAAATATGTATGAGTAGAAAAACCTACTACACAAGCACTGGTGTGCTGGTCTCCTACTCCGTGTTGATTATAAACAGATCTACCCTACAGAGCCTACAAGAAATTCATTCTCAAAGGTCATCTGTCTTGAAACTACCAAGAGGATAGAAAATGCTTAGCCCCAGCCCTTATAGTAATTAAGCTGAAGAAGCTGAATCATCAATATTTCACCCCAATTATTTAGTGGTCACAAATACAGCTTATTAGTTTAAGCATACCCAATTAACCCAATTAGATTATGTTTTAATTTATTTAACTTTGAAATTGCAACTTTCTCTTCCAGACATGTTGTGACTGTGTACCCTGCACAAAGAAACAAGGTAGGAAACTCTTACTTCACTTATTAGTTCTGCCACTGAAGCACTGTGTGAACTTAGCCCTTGACTTCTGTTTCATTCTTTCCCATTTTTAACATTTGCAAGGTAATAGATTTCTTCTCACTTAAAAAAAATTAAACAATGCAAAAATACTGCAAACTTAATACTTTGTAAAAATAAAAAAGCTAATGATGACAATAAAATCCTTTATTGAATGAACAGTATGAGCTAATAGTTATACTAAATTCCTGATGAATCATGCCATACTTACAGTGTCCTCTGAGATGGGTAATCACTGTGTCAGTCAGGCTCCTAAAAGAAAATAGGTGGCATGCCCAAATGCAATTTGAGAGTTGTTTAGTAAAAAGGGCACTTGCAAAGCTGTGGCCAAGACTACAAGCAATGGTGTAGTACCATGCGCTAGTAAGACTAAAAGGAAGCAGTTATCAGCTTGAAGTGGCTGAGGGAGGGCACAGTAGCCAGGATCCAGAGAGCAGCCATAGGGAGACAGCTGCCTGCCAGCACCTGTGCCTTAGAGTACGGAGAGGTGATCTGGTGAGGAGGGAGCCCATGGAATAAATTACCCAAACTTTTCTCTCCCCACCTGTTTGCTAATCTTTTGCTGATCCGTCCCATTGGCCAAACCCAATCGGAAGCCAGAGAACAAGGGAGTCTGCTAATTGATTCCATAAGGCTGGCCAGCCATCTTATCACACAGAGCAGATGGAGAGAGAATGGATCTGATATCCATCATTCTCATTTTATCCCAAGTGCCCCAAACTTGCCTTGAATAAATGAGGTAATCAATGGATATTTGTTGATTTTTTTTAAAAAAAGGAAGAAACTGGATCAAAATACTGAGGGGTTCAATAAGCTGTTTCAAATCACACACAGTAAGCCGCTGAGTCAGGCCTTGATCTGAGGTTCAAGTCCATGCTCACAATTGGTTATTATGTTATTCTGTCTCCTTTCCAGCACCTTGATCTCAGGTCATTTATGTGCTGTTGGGTGTTTTGGGAGATAGTGGGAATGACTAGAATTAATACCCTTAAGAAACTTGTAATCCGTGTGCCAGTTTTATCTTACTTTTCCATCTCATTATTGTCAAAGCTCCAAATTCCCTTCTAGAATCAAATGTTCTGTAAAGGCAGGTCTTAAACATCTTACAGTTCCATCATCTATTACTACTAGTGGCTGAGCAGTGAAACCTTCCATCACATGGCATTTTGCCTATTTGTTTGACAGCCCCGTGCCTCAGATGGATGTTCTGAGTGTAAATAACAGGTAATATGATCTCTTTTGTGAAACAAGCCCCTAACCTCTATTAGCTGCAATGGAATAAGCCTTAAGGCTTATATTAGGAACACATTTACTTGTTAGACATGTTGAAGGATTCATTTATTCCAAAGACATATATTGATTCTACAGTACATACCAGACACTGTGATAGATACTTGTACACGCTGAGAAAACAATTCATACCAAAATCAACAACTGGCTTTCCACAGGAACAAATCAATAATCATCCATAGGGTGAGCAAAAGTGTGTTAATGATTGAGAGGTCATGAACACACATGCTGGAGTAGCGTTGGGATTCTTGTCCCCAGCAGGACCTATCCCTAATTCTATCCAGGTTGTTCTAAGCTTGGATGTAGGCTATAATCCCACAATAAGCACAACTCATCCTACTCCTAATTTTGTCCCTTGAGACAATGAAGTATTCTGCTATTTTTCCATCTCATAGGAAGGATCCTGCTTTGAAATACCAGTCCCTTTGTGCAAGGGCCTGCCTCAAATAGATCAAATAGAAATTTTTCCCTGTGGTTTTTTTCCTAGTCCTGTTTTTGAGCTGAGGGAGGCCACACTTCACGCCTGGTCCTGACTGAAATAGCACATAGCAATCTTTCGTCTTTTTCAGGGACAACACAAGTGAACTGGCATGTAGCTATTCCCTTTCATGCTGTGTAAGAATCATCTTTGCATTTTTAATAACTATTGTATGATGTGTCATGCAACAAGGTTTGCCAAAGAAGGGAGGGGGTGGTGGGGGAGAAAGAAAAGTAAAGCAGAGTTGGTTTCCTACATGCACATTTTAATAATTTTGGAAAACCATCAACCTGGATCAAATTTCTGTACTAATTTGACAGCTTCCCACTAATGGCAAGAATGTAAAGACATCAATTAGCCTCACGACGGTTAGGTTTTAAAGAACACTCTATTTCCTTGGTAACTCTAACAAATAGAAGACTTCATTTCACTAAAAACGCAAATACTCACACTTCATCATGTTTATTTTGTCCAGGAGCTCTAGGTAAGGCTGCTTTATCAAATATCCTCTGAATGTTGACTTAGGTGCACACACCTGTGCTTCCACTGCCAACAAAAGCTTTGAATGCACAGGGCCTCCACTGCACAAAATGCATTTATGTACATTACACAGGAGAGAAGCAATGAGCAAGTCTGTTACTGGGAGAGGCCCACATCCTTCTCACCAAATCAATCTGTAACTTTCAAATAGCTCTGCTATATTTCCTAGCAACAGGAGTAAACACTGTACTACATCCAGTGCCCAAGATTTGTAACCATGTTAATCTGTGAGTACTCAACTTAATTAAAGATTAGACTTTTAAATTGTATTTCTAGTGCACAACAGTACTACTAAATTATGATTATCAGCGGCTAAATGTGCTTACATCTGCAGAACGTGGGGAATGAAAATGAATCACTTATTTCATCTTGATATGACTGCTCTTCTCTGAGGCGCTGTTGCCCGAGTTCACGGGCCTTGGAGTTCATTGGAATTCTATGGTTAAAACACAGCTTGGAGACCTCATTTAAGAAAATTCTTTTAAACCTTTCACCACTTCGACAAATCCAGTCCAAGTTCACTAAGCCAATTCAAAAGTAGCTCGCAGTCTTTTTATAGGTTTTCAATTACACCAACACAGCACACTAGAGCCGTCATCTTTGAAGAAATATATTTTAGTTGCAAAGAGGCACGAATTCTTTTTTAAGAATCCCAAATGAAAGCAGCATTCCCAAAACTGTAGCCAACAGATGCAAAACTCTATCTTGAACTGTCCTTGTCTTACTAAAGACGAGATCATCAAATTACTTAAACATGGCTAATATTCAGTTATCTGCTATAGGATGTATGCTATTATTTTTAAGATTTTACTTTGCAGAAATATTGGCAAGCTACCTCAACCTCAAACTGTTCCAAACATCTTTTTTGAGGAATTGTTTAAAACATTTTCTAGACTTCATTCATCCTACAAAAACATAGTATGTGACAGCGGGATTTATTTTTCCTGTATGCGCTCAGAAACAAAAACCCAAAGCAGGTCAATGAGCTCTCCAGGTTGAAACTGGTAATCAATGGTAAACTGAGGTTAGACCTTGTTCAACTTTCCATTCCAATGTACGCTTTAAGTGGGCCTGAGGTAACCGTACTGCTTGTTGAGATAAAAATCCCTTTTAAAAATGTTTATATGACTTAACAGATCAAACACATTTTCCTCCATTTTCAAACTTTAAATTTATTTGAATATGTGGTTAGCGTGGTTTTATGGAAGCACCAATCTTAGATTGGGTTATATGAATTATTTTAAGTGACAGTTATCTTTGGGGGTAAAGTAGACAAGCTAACATGCACATTAGTTGGTTAGAACCACTTGCAAAATTTAAATGCTGTATGTGCAAAGGCAAATTAACTCAGGATATAAATCTCTGTTTCTCTCAGAGGGAGTAGTGATGACTCTAAAACCACTGGAAACAGAAAGTTCATCGTGATGACTCTAACAGCTCCCTGATGCAGGCTAGCCTTCTCTTTTATATTTAATGTTCTATATGTCAGCTGGTCTTGTTTGCAATCTCAATAGGAGGCTTGTTCACTGGATAAGTTTTTTTGTGTTTGGTCTGTCCTGTTTTCTTTTTTCTTTTTCATGTTATTAAATCAGACTTACGATTTCACATACTAGACTGCTTATAAGTTCTTCTAGTATTTGATGTTAAAAGAGGTGAAACAGAAACTAAACAAGATGTATATAGTCTCAATACAATTCTTAGTTAGAAGCCTGGATGTGTGACTGGAGATGCCTCCTGTCCATTCAGTCTGACTCCAGTGTGGTTCTACGGCACTGGACAAAGCTGGGAGATTGAAACAGGAGCCCCTGCAATGGGGGAAAAGAGCCAGAGAGCAGGGGTTGGACAGGCGAGCCTCCATATACCAAGCCCTTCAACTCCTGGAGTTACAGATATACCGCCTTGCTTCATTAATGATTTATCATCTCCCCAGTGCCAACGGTAGGCCTACCAAACACTGCACTCCACACCAGGGATAGAAAGATGACAAATTCCCTTCCTTCAAGAGCCCAGGTTTGAGAACACAACCTTGTGAACCTTCTATTGGAGCAGCAATAAATATCTGAGCTAAGGGCTGAGGGAGGCTGAGGGGATGCCACTGAGTCTGTCTTAGGCATCCCAGGGTCTCCTTGGAGTCCAAGCCTGTAGTCCACTGCAGGGGTTGTGGCCACCTGTGGCCACCGAGCATTGGAATGTGGCCATTCTGAGTGAGGTAGGTAAAAAACATACACCAAATTTCAAAGATGTAATATGAGGAAAAAAAAGAATATAAGATATCTGGTTTGATTTTTTATATGGATTACATGTTGAAATGCTAATATTTTGGCTATATTGGGTAAGATTATTAAAATTGATGTCACTTGTTCCCTATTACTTTTTTAAGTTTGCCTGCTAGAAAAATGTGAAATTACCTGCGTAGCTCCCATTCATGGATCCTATTACATTTCTATCTGCCAGTGCAGGTTGGTGCAGTCACAAGGCAATGCTTCAGGGAGAAAACCTGGGGAGGTGGCCTCGGGGCAAGTGGGTGACAGCGGGAAGTGCCTATGGAATGAGAAAGAGACAACTGATGGACCCATCAGGGGCTACGAAGAGGGTATAGAAACAGGCCGTGTATTTGCTTTCTTCATTGTGCTTGCCTGCTGGAGTCATTCGCAGCAAGAGAGACCAGAACATAAAGGCCACAACAATAACATCTCGAATAAATTAGAAGCAGCTTGTGGCTTATAGTGAGCAATGCTCTACTGGGGACCAGACCAACTAGTTATCCCTGTCTTCACCCCATCTGAGGTTAAGTCATTTGGTCACTGCTGCATTCTCATCTGCAAAAGAGGGACTGAGATTAACTGCTTGGCCTGTGTGTCTCCCTGACATCAACTAAGTTTTCAGAAACCTGAAGTGCTCTAAATATCCTGGGGGAAGAAAGGGCTGGAGAAGGACACAGTGTTTTGTGACCAGAGTTTTGAAGCTGAAAAGAATGAAGAAACTTCAATAGAATAAATCCTTGATATTTCCTTTTTCATAAAACTTACCATGCTTTATTTAAATTATTTATTAGCCCCCTTCCTGGCAAGATATAAGCTAGCTATAAATACCATGAGCTCAGGATCCACATCTGTCTGCTCACTGCTGTGACTGCAGCTTGGAGGACAGAGCCCAGAATACAGCAGGCCTCAATAAATATCTGCGGAAGGGGGGGTCACATGGAGAATTTGCAGTCATTTTTTCTGTTGAGCGTCTGTTAAAGTTTCCAAGTGTACAAACTGTACGCAGGAGTCAGTAAGAGGTAGGAACTTATCTAGAGATGATCAGACCAGTAGTGCTGTCACTCTAGTGATGTTATCTGTCCTACTGTGAACAAGCTGTCACAGGTGAAGGAGGAGAGTGAGCTGAGACCTTCTCAGCCCTCGACTGCTCCTGCACTGGACACATTCCAGGAAGCTCTTATGGCAGAAGCAGTCACTTAACTTACTTTCAACAAGAGAAGCTGAAGGCTAAGGGAAGTCAGGATCAACAGAGGATCCAAATTTCAGAGGCACAGGTCTTATGCCTCACTTGGTTGCATGAATGAGTGTGGAGGCAGCATGAAGTAGCAGTGATACAGACCTGTGTTCTGTGTTTAATTCTGTTCTCAGTACTTGCCCAGTGGGAAACTCTAAGTTCCCTTTCTGAACCTCATTCTCCTCCATAGCTTAAAATGACTCATAATGCATGGCTTAGCTATAATGTACCTTTCAAAAAGCGCTGGCATCTGGTAAACACTGAATAAATGGTTACATGTCAAACACAGTAAACACTCAACAATGGCTATTGTCATCCTTCTGCATCAGCTTTTAAAACAGATTTTTTTTTAACCTGGAGTCCACAGAGTCCCAGGAAATCCACAGATGAGATTCAATAGATCCTTGAAATCTCTAAAATTAAATACAAAGTGGGGTATGTGTGCACATCTTTTCTCTACAAGGAAATAATCCATAGCTTTCATCTGATGCTCTTAAGGCTCTCAGACTGAAAACAGGTTAAGAACTATTGAGCATCTGTGGCTACCAAGTGTTTAGCGACTTTTATTTTTCTACGGAATAGCTCTGTGAACGACTCTCAAAACCAAGCTTTTCTGCGCCTTCTCAAGAGGCCCGCATTTTATATGCAGCAGTACAACTTCCATTAGAGGCTTTTACTTTCTGGTAGTATTAGTATCTCAGGAAGATAATTGGAATTTATAAGTCAGAAATTGGTCTTAATTTCAACTATAGTACTGGAGCCCTTATCTCTTTAAATATATCTTTTTCCATAGTTTTTTTTTTTTTTTTTTTTTTTGGACAGGATTGATGACCAAAGAAGGCAATGATAATGTTTTATTTTCAAGATGATGTTTACTTCATCTTAGAAGAACAACAACAAAATCGTAACAGATGAATGTGAAGAGCTCAATCAAGGCTTTACTCCATTCCTCAGCAACCCAGGTGAGTGTCTGGAAGCTTGGCAGCTGCCAGGAAGAAGGAGCTTAGTGGCAGACAAGCTGCTTCAAATCTCTAAATCTTCGTTTCCTCATCTGTTAAAATAAAAACAAGGATAATAACGGTAACGCCTCCTTCCTAGTGCTGCTGTGAGAACTAAATAAGAAAGGCATCTGGTATGTACTCGAAACAAACTGCCTCATAAATATTAACTATTAAATATTGTCTTTGATGATAGGGGAAAATGATTCCTCATCTGGTCTCTGACCTGTAGATTTTAGTCTAGAGATTTACTCTGGGCCATTGATATTTTCCAGCCTCCTCAAGGTTGTTATTAGTGACAAAGTAACAAATAAGTAAATAAATCATTGGGAAAACTGTTGAAAAAGTGAGCAGCAACTTCAAAGAGAACCTGTCTTCACGTCCAGTGTCCTAAGAGCCAAATGTGAAAATCAAGTTAAAGGAAATAGCATATAACTAAAGATTATAACTAAAAAAAATGAAAGATGAATGATTCAGCATACATTTTTTTCACTTATTTAAAAATTATTGAGATACATGGTGGGCAAGGTACTGTACTGAGCACAGGGCTGTGCAAAGACAAGGAATTACAGTCCAGCTTGCTAGACATTTAGTCTACAGAGGGAGCCAGATATGTATATCCAAGGTTGTACAGGAGAAAGTGTGATGTGGGGAAAGGCTGGGAGGGGATGTTCAACAAAGGCTTCTTGAAGAAGCAACACCTGAGATGAATTTGGAAGGATAAATAAATGTTTAATAGTTCATAGTTTGAGAAAGAAGAAACAATATTCCACAGAGACAACAGCCCATATAAAAGCACATGCAATGAAGCATTTAAGGATTTTGAAGTTACATGTGTCAGCCCAGCATGGGGAAAATATGGGCAGCTAGAAGAAGGCTTTGCTGAACATACCAGCATCTACCCATCCTTTGCACCCAGAGGAGGAGACAAGATTCATCTGACAGAGAATCTTGGAATTCACAGTAGGAGCTTGGACTTTTCTCCAGGGCTATGACAAGGTTTGGAATGGTTCTTACCAGGGAGTTATATAATTCAATTTTATCTGTTCTTTAGAAAGAGCAAGCAGGCAATGGTGAGGAGGATGGATTGGAAGCTGGGAGACTGAAGGCAGCATTTGTGGAGGTGATTTGGGAAGAGTGAAACATGAAGTGGAGCAGGAGGGAAGAGTGAAACATGAAGTGGAGTCACCTAATGACTGATTAGGTGGAGGAAGAAAGGGAGAAGGTCAGATCAAGGTCATTCCCAGGTCTCTGACTTGGGGGTATAGTGAGAAGATGCTATGCCCGTCAGGGAAAACAGGTGTAATAGTATTTAGTAGGTATCTGCTGTTTCTGCATACATGGCACCTCTTATCTCTTCTTATCAATATTTCTTTTAAAAAACCACCCCTTCGCTGCTCTCTGGTTATATGGTTTAGAAGAGTTTTGCTGACCATTCTCCCATGTACCTCTTTCATTCCCATACACTCCACCCTACCTGCCTTCACACATACCACTCTTCCCTTCCAAAACCCTCCAGGACTGGGCTCATAATCAAAGCCGAGTCAAGTGGCATGGTCCAAATCTTTGGCCAAGGGGTCTGGTTGAAGAATATGCATGTGATCAAAGTGGTCTAATTAAAGTTAATCCTGAATTCTCTTTTCTCTCAGGGGTTAAGCCTAAAGCTGCAGATGAAAATTTTACCGCCATGAAGAAAAGAGGAAATCAGAATTGGATCCTTTCTGAACTTTTCCTTTACAGGAGCCAGTATATGCCCTTTCCTACTTGAGCAAGTATAAATAAGATTTCTGTGATTTGCAACCAAGTATCCTAAAAAATACAAGGATTAAAGACAACTGTGCTTCAATAAAGAAAAAAAATAGTTTATTTTTATGAGTGGTGGATTTAAAAAACCTATATTACTGTGACAAGAGTACCTTAAAACATTTAAGTCTACAAAAGGCACTTAGGGACTTTATGGCAAACTCTACACTTAATAATGAAAAGCCAGACCGGACCGTTTTAAAAAATGTTACTGCACCAGATAATGGCACATCCACTCATTCAATGAACATTTATTGAGTATCTTCAGGGTTTTTAGACGTGTGCAATAAAAATGATAAAAGCATATTCTTCGGTTTGAGCTGGTTCATCCAAGTTCGTTCCATAAAGAGCAGCTGTGTATGCTGTTCAGCCTAATTGTGTGAAGTTAGAGAGGCCAGGTGTTTCTGTCTGGCCCAACAGCTGCAATTGGTGGTAAGGGCACCACCTGAATTTCAGTCTGGCCATAAAATGAGGCTGATGAAACAGCACCTTGCATGAGCTTTTAGGTGAAAGACAGAACAGAACATGTTTAGAATTCTTCTCCCTTCTAATAAAACATCCATTAACGTTTATGAAGGAGTCTGGATGAGGCATTGTGCCAGACCCTCTTTTCTTCTTTACTTTCCACAAGAAAACTCCACGAATAGCATGGGTTCAACTGTTATTCATGCACCTTATACTCTATGAAAATATGCCAAAATTGTCACCTCCTGCCTTGTTACCTTTTGATTCCCCATGGCTACCAAAATAAATATTTAAGTGTTTATCTATGGTCTTGCCACCCTGTGTCCATCTGGTTGGTCTTGCCACCCTGTGTCCATCTCCACTTCTGATAGCAGTGCTCCAGTGTCCTTTGAGGGTGAACCTGCCCACTCTGCATTGTGTGCTGCCCTGGTGTGGCTGTCAGTGCTATTAGCTCAGGAGTGTGCATATTACTCAAACTAACTCAAAGGTATTCTCTTGCCTGATATGCTCAGTTTAAGGGCAGAGCATTCTAAGGGCTGACCTCCAGCTGTGCCTTGGAGAAAGAACATCAGTTCTACTGTCTAGGTAAGTTCTGTTTCCATTCTGAGAGTAGTGGTTCTGACTTTCCTTTGACATCTTAGGGAATCCCTGAGGTTGTATTTTGTTTTCTGTTGCTATACACCCAAAGAAACTTAACTATATACAATGGTGCACTTGGTTTAAACACTAAACAATAGCTAACATTCATAGCCTACACTGCAGCTTATAAAGTACTTTCACCTTCAACTTATCTCTTTTAATCAACCTTTCTGGAATTGAATTTTTCTCCTCACTCCAAATAAATCACTTATTGATTTTCTATTCCTCACAAAAGCACAATCATTCTGTCATTTAAGCTTTTTTAAATCTCAGAATGACTTTGACTTTTTGCTTTTACTAACCCCGTATAATCAGTCACCTCATCCTAAATATGGGATCTCCCAGACTGATCCCTTTCCATTTTTCCTGCCTCCATTTTTGTCAAAGCCATCAACTTTCAACAATGCTCAGCTCACTCTGCCACCAGCCTTCCGTCTCCAAACCATTCCAACACCACTGCCAGAAGGATACGGCCAAAATTTTATTATCATTGTGTCACACTTCCTTACCTGGGGTTTACAGAACAAAAATTTACTGGACAACTCCTTAACCTTAATCCTGGGCTATTGCTAAGCAGGCTCCAATACTCTCTCCTAACATATTATTTTCAGCAGAAAACATCTGCTAGACAGAAGTATCCTCAAACATGTAGTATATCATAAAAAACTGACTCAAATTTTTTGTACATCTCTCTCATCATAACTGGACTCTTTCTATACCCCTTGAATCTGGGGTAACTTCCTGATTTGATATGGCTAATGGGAGAGTAGCTAATGTGATTCAAGCTGAGGCTTTAAGGTTGCTTTTGCATTGCAGGTTGTTCTTTTGCTGCTCTTACAACACTGTTTGATTTGCTACGTAAAGCAGCTCAGGTGAATATGCTGGAGAATGGGCAGTGCATATCCCAGCCAGCAATTATGTTACCCTGCCAACAGTCTGACAACTGCCAGACATATGAGTAAAGCCATTCAAAATTATACCACCAGCAGGCTGAAAATGTCTGAAGGCACCTAACTAAGACTAGCATAAAACCACCTCACTGAGCCCAGCTCAGATTGCTGACCACCAGAATCATCAGCTAAGTAGCAATTTTAAGTAACTGCATTCTGTGGGGATTTGTTATCCAATGATGAATAACTAATATAACATCTAAGCTGATTTTGTCACTATTTCCTCAGAATAGCTTTTCAATTACTATTTAGTGTTTTGGGCACTCAATTATGAAATGTGTTCTTCCATGTTTTGTATCATTTAATTTTTCATGGGTCCTATTTCCATGAACATGTTCCTTATGAAAAGACTATACATTTTATATTGCTATATGACACATAGGCACAAAGTAAATGCACAATAACTAGGAATCAATTAGTACTTTCCCAGGGCCCAGTTATCAGTCATACCACTTAAAAATTATTTTAATCATTAATCATATTTTCATCATTAATTTTTAAAATGTAAAAAAGAGCTGATAAGATTCAAACCATAAAATACAAAATCTAGTTACCTAATGTATAAAGTGCAAAATCATGCACAGTATATATCATATTAGAAACCAAATTATTGATTCATTTTGCATAAATAACTTCCTGCAAGTGAATCTGCATAGAGATCAAAGGGGCACAAGGAAATAAGTATGTAAGGGTAAATGTTTCACAGAAGCAACTATTTTATTTTCACCAGAATATCATTTTTCTCCCAAGACACATATTTCTCCTATGTGGTTTGCAACTGTAACCTGACAAACTGCCAAAGACAAAGCTTCTATTCTAAGAGTGTTACTGATTCTCTTGTTGCTATTCAATTAGATTTTGCATTTAAAAGAGAAATTCCCTTGTGTTTCTTATAATGATGCACCTGCTCCTTGGGAGATTTCCTCTTTTGACAAGAAATGCCTTAAATCTGGCAAGAAAAACAGCTCCAGGCTTTCTGTGATAATATCAAACATCTATTTGTTTGTGTTAGATGTTTGTGTGGGTTTCCCTTAAGAGCAGTAAAGTACTGCTACAATTTCTTTCAAAACAATAGCACACACAAAGTTTCTTGGCTTGCCCTTCCACTGTACACCTGCACCAGAACAACTGTCTGGAATTAGCAAAGTTGTGACAGAGTAGACAGAGAAATGCATTTGCTTTAGTCACTTCCTTTTGAATGTCAACAAATGGTAACCGTCAAATTAATGAATGTAGCATCATTTCAAATCTACAATCTGTAACCTTTCTTCATGAAATGCTTGGTACAGAGAAAATGAAATTTATATACAAAATTATGCCGCTTCTTTTCAAAATCCCATGCTTATATTTTATTTTTAACGGACATGACCAAATACGATCCTTAAGAGAAGCACCATCTTTTACTTTCTGATTCCAGACCTGTTAATGCATACATATTTAGTTATAGGTAATCCTCAGTTAGTACTCCCTTTCCAGAGAGACTTCCGCAATGAGTACCAAAACACTGCACCTTTCAAATAATCTTAAGAACTCCTTAAAGGTGTCTCCTTACTCTAACCATGCTGAATGTAATTTAATATTGAAATGCATCAGAATCAGCCAGTATACTTTCTCTCCCAGATGTGTGCACATTAGCATACTGCTTTCCTACACCTTGTTCTTTGCCTTTTAAATTTTCAATATGTACAAATGAAATACAGATTTCAACCCATTCCCAACTGGGTTGTCTGCTCCATAAAAGAAAAATAGGTTTTTCCCTTACTGCAGATTCAGCAACGAAAGTAGTGCTTGAAAATTACGTGTTTAGAGTGACACCTTGGAGAACTGACATACTCTGCACACATGTAATCCTCATAAACCTCCCCAGACAGCCCTTATTTCATTTTGCAAACTGCACCCTGGCCGGGCTCCACCGCACGTGGTGTGTGGCGAGACTGTCCTGCAGCAGTTCTCCGTCCTCCCGGCTCTTTGATGGGCACTTGTCAGTAACAGCCAAGAGGAATGGGACCCTGCCTCCAGCAAGTGAAAAGGAGCACCGACAGTAATGCTTCCTTAATTAACTTTCCCAAGGAAAGCAACGTTCCCACAGGAAAAAAAACAACGCGGTTCCCCCCTCCTACCGGTGCATTGAAAATGAGCAACAATGCTGTTGCCTTTTTGTTTCCTAAGACTTTCTTCGCTGCAAGCAGTAGCGTGTTCCTCAAAGAATGCTAGTATTTCCTGTGGAAACTGTATGGCTGCCAGTAATGGCTCATAATTTTCCCTCTTTTCTTTTGGTAAAAATGAAATAAACAAAACGTGGCCTTTGACAACAGCCAAAATTGGGTTCACCCCACTTACCACCTGCAGATGAAAGTCATCGCCAAGAAAGAAGGCCAAGAGAGTAACATTCCCTGCTGAAATTGAAGCGGACCAGCCTGGGACTCAGGACAGCACCGGAGGGAGGCTAGTGGCGCCCGAGCTGCACAGGGCTGCCGGGGTGCCGGTGCTGATGGGCGAGGGGCTCCCTTGGGCGGCAGCAACACCACACGTCCCTCTCCTGCAGCTATTAGTACCGTTGTGAGTACCGTCGCTATTACTACTACTTCGCCCCTCCTTACCTCAGCTCTTCCGAGCCGGGGCACTGCCCATCCCTGCCTGCGATACGATCCCGGGTGGCAGCAAGAATGAGAACCACATGAAGCGGGCAAATGAAAAAGAACAACCCTTTGGAAACCGAGGCGGGGGTTCTTTCCCCCTTTCCCCAGTAAAGCAGCCGCTGCCGCCACCGCTGTTCCTATAGAGATCTCCCCCCAAACCCTTTCTGCAGAGGCGCCTCTGCTGCCCGGAGCAGCAGAGACTCGCGGCACAAAGGGGGCCCAGGGCTTGGGGAGCTGGGGCGACACCCGCCGGGGTCGCCTGGTGCAAACTTGGAAAGGTAGAGCCGCCCGCTCCCCGCCCCCCGCCTCCCCGCAGCGTCCGCTCGGGACCTGGACTCACCGGGGCGCCCGGAGCGCCGGCGGCTCCCGAGCGCGAAGGGACTGACGGACCGACGGACGGACCGCGGCGGCGGGAGCAGAACAGCCTCGCAGGGAACTGGCGGGCGGCGGAGGCGCTGCCGCGGCCCCGCTACGTCACAATGCGGCCCGGCCGCCGGCGCCGCTCCCCGGGCCCCCCAACGGGCGCGCGCGGGCGGGGACAGCCTGGGCGGCCGCGGCCCGGAGCCGGCGCTGGGGAACGCGAAACGCGGCGCGGGCGACCGGCCGGGGACGGGGGCGCGGCCACCACTGCCGCTGCCGAGGCTGCCGGGCCGCCGCGCCCTCAAGCTGCGCTGCGCCCCTGCGGCCGCCCCCCGGCCAGCGAGCCCCGCTCGGCCTGACTGACAGCGACCCTCCCTGCGGCGCCCGGGCCCGGCCCGGCCCACGCCCCTCCCTCGCCGCTTCCTCACCAGGGATTCCCCGGCCCGCCCGCCAGCTCCTGTCCGCGAACCTGCTCTTTCTTTACCTTTGGCTCTTTCACCTCGACTGCCGTTGCTTTTCCCCAGCTGGGGCTCTCCTCTTCTCCCCGCCTACTTTTTGCCCCCGCTTCCCACTTTTCTCCTCCTGCCCCCCTCCCTTGCTTCGCGGCCTCTCCCTCTGGAAATCGCCCCCTCACCGTGTCCAAGAGTCAACCGCTGCCACCTCATTGGTCCCCAGACCATTCCAGGGTTCCAGCTTAAACCGGGGAAAGAGACTCGGGGAGGCGGGGAACGGAAGGTGGGCATGGCCCTGGGAAACTCGTGTCTGAGAAGCCTTTTGGCAGAGCGTTTTGCGTTGGCACGGGGTCTCCAACCCCCAGCCCTCCCCCCGAAGCTCGCCCACCCTTGAGGACGTGGCCAAGGAGAGAAGAGCAAGGGTGGCTTTGCCTGCCTGGAATGTTCTGTGCTCAAGTGTGGGTGGATGGAGATGTTGGGCTGAAATAAAGACTTTTTAATTCAACGACGTGTCAGTGTACCAATGACACTACAGTAACATTAACTTTTATTGTCTCTTAATTGTGGAGGGATTCAGGGTGGGAGGCTGGCTGCTGGGTGAGGCGTCAGCAACGCCTGCAGTGGTGACTGCTTCTTTCCTTATTTCCGAAATGAAATCAGGGCGAGTGGAAGCATTTATGGTAACCTTGGCTCACGACTGTCTCGCTGTTGCCCTCTGGAAAGCTTTAAATGGTCTTTGAGAAATTTCTTTCCCAGGCGAGATGACTCGGAGAAGTTCACTCAGCAAAGCCATTGAGGACCACACTCTTGTTGCAGGGTATGGCTGCTTACCTGACGCTGCCGCAGAGAAAAGCGTGAGGAAGTAAGTTTTGGTCAGTTTAGAGGCACCCTCGTTCCCTTGCCAGTTCTAGAGGACAAGAACGGCGCCAAGATCCTAGGACACCTGGCACTATCTGGGTACTGGCAAGGGGGTTGTGTGATCTTGTTACAATAAAAAAAAAAAAAAAAGGAAGGATCTGGTTGTTTAAAGCTGGGGTTTCCTGGGTAACTAGCCTAGGACTGCTCACAGTTTGTGGAGTCCACAGGCCACTCTGTACTAGGAGGGCGTAGCCGGAGTCATGCTTGCCCTGGACCTGTTCGGACCAGGATCTTCACTGAAATGAGGACTACCTTGAATGCCAGCAGAAGACATTTCACATGTGTCTAATTCCATTTCCTACTGCAAACCTAAATTTCTTTCTCGGCTTTTGACATAAACAGCCAAGAGCATGTCCTGCAGTGTTGTAATTTGTTTATTGTAATTTATCGTGTGTAAGACTTAAGTACATACATGGAAAGTGGCTTTACAATTTTAAAAATACACATTATCCCCCAGTAGAAAATATAAAATTGGATGACATCATGTGGCACTAAAAATACTTGAAAATATTGGGTTTAATTTGTTCACATCTGGTTAAAATAAAACTGCCTTTTTTTTTTCCTAGTGTAAACTTTGAGAAAAGCACATCTTGCTTTCATCCAGTAGATATAGATGGGATTGGTGTCACCCTTGACATGATCTACAGAGAACATACTTCATTTCCATTCTCTTAAATATTTTGACCCCCTGTTGTTTGAAAATCAGATTTTAATCATTTATTGAAGAATTGTAAATAGCCGTCTCCTTCCAACTGTCCTAAATATTCATTAGCTCTGACAACAAGCCAGGTGTTAATTCGTACAAATAATTCAACTAGAAGGGGCCTGATCGTGCTGTAGGTACAGAAAGTGGGTTGTCCTGGGAAATAAAGTTTCCTGTTTTTGCATTGCCAAGGGAATAGCATGCCACAGTGTAAAAGAGCAATCTTTTGAGTTGTTGTTTCGAATATTTTCCTCTATTTTTTAGAGTTCTTTTGTTATGTTTCTTCTGTTTCTAACATGTTTTTGATTACATATTTAGCATTGTTTCCATGTGATTGTTTTTACTGTGTGATTTAAATCTTGCTTATATACACTTTCCCACATCGGCTGTGTGTTTGCTTTCCTTTGGACTGTTTATTGGTTTGCTTCTCCTGTGCATTCTCTTGCCAAATCCAAACTACAAACTGATATCCCAAAGTGTGGAAGTGGTCCTCCTGCTGCTTCTTCCTGACACCCAGCTCCTGCATTCAGTTTTCTAATCAAGCAGCTGCCTCTGTGGGCTAGTTCTTCCCAAGACGTGGCTTAGCAGCACAACCACTGGACCATTTACTCATTTTTAGGATACCCCACCCGCGCCTGCCACAGTGTAGGGTATACTTTTCTTAAAGCACTTAGCATACTTCTGCTTCGTTGTCTGTTTCTTATCCCCTTCTATTCAATTGTCAGTTCCCATCACGATGACAGGGAGTACATATTACTCATATTTGGATCCTTGACACTGAACACATTTTTATACTCAAGAGTTAGCTACTGAAAATAATTAGTACAAAAATGCATTTCACTGTATATCATCTGCCAAAGAGCTGCCAGTAATTTGTTCATTTAATTGTTACAATTAAACATCTGCCTCCTCTATCCTTTTACCCAATTTCTATAAATATATCTTTATTGTGCTACAAAAATTGGATAAAACTACCATAACACTATTGATGATCAAATAGAAAAAAAGTGCCTTATTTTTTCTATTTTTAGTGTAGATTTGACTTAACCATCCAAATCTGTGGTAAAAGCTCAGATTTTTAAATTCTCATTGATGAGTCTGGGTCATTCAGATTCTAGCTGTGAACTATAATTGGTCAAGTCAGGCTGCCCTTTTATTCTGGAGCCGAGTTTGTTTTATTTGCTTGGCCCTCACTATATAATGTAATTATAAGTTATTTATATCAAGAATCAGACTAAATATTTATACAAATTTGATGGTATCAGTCAGGATAAGTTAGGTTGTGCTGTGGTAACAAACAATCCCACAACAACCCCAAACATCCATAGATTAATAAAAATGTATTCCTTGCTCTCACTGTATGACAGTTGCACGTGGGCTGCATTTTTACTTCATGTCTTTATCACTTTAAGACTCCAGCTCAAGCCAGGTATAGTGGCCTGCAGTCTCAACACATTGGGAGACCAAGACAGGAGAATACTTTGAGGCCAGGAGTTTGGGGTTACAGTGAACTATGATTGCACTACTGTACTCCAGCTTATGAGACAGGTGAGACATCATTCACTCACTCTCTGCCCCAAGAAAAAGATTGCAGCCCAATCGGGGAGCCACTAACAACAATATTGCTGGTAATTCTAGTTAGGAAAATACATCTCTAGAGTATTTTTGCTAGGAATTAAATGCTTTGGCTCCAAAGTTACACAAATCACTTCTGCTCACAACTCATCAGCCAGAACTAATTGTGTGACTCCATCAAATCACAAGAGGACAAAGAAGTGCAATTCTTACAATATTAGAATAATCCTAGAATATTTGGTAATAATTAGCATATTTGGTAAATAATCCTTATAATATTTGGTAAATAATATGAGGAAGTATGAACATATTACACTTCACCATAGATATTATAATAGATGACCAAATTCCCTGGATATTTTACATAAAAGCCAGAGAGCTTAAGTATAAAAATGGATGCTAAAGTATGAATTTTACAGGTTTTAATTTCTGAAATAACTGCAGAGAAAAAGGAGTAAAGAATTGTGGACTTTGACGAAGAATGATTAGGAACCCGGTTTTTGAATATTTTTGAGTTTTACAAAGAAAGAAATCATTATAGAAAAACGTGGAGTTACCTAGTTTTCTAGCAGATTTTAGGACACGCTCACATTTTCTCCCCACCTCCTTTTCCCTGAACGTACCTCCCTTCTCTTCTTCTTTAGGCCAGGGTTCATCTTTGCTACCATGTGCGTTTTTGTGTGCTCGAGCTGGGTGGGACTAACAATTTGACATTCCTCACCTGATCTGTTTTTTGTGATCGCTTTTCACTTTTGAAAAGTCATTTTTTTTCCTTCAGTATTTCTTTTTTTCTCTCTTCTTGGGTCAAGTGTTAGTATTTTGCATCTTCTTAGCAACTCTGATAGTTATAATGGCAGAGGGAGATGAAATCCAAATCTGGAAGTTTAGCTGTTTATAATATAGCAGCTTTAATAAAAGATTTAGTGTAGAAGAAATCTGATGTATTGTTAATCTGATTCCTTGAGATTGTTCTGAGATTCCAATTAATCCTACTACTCTGTTTTACCCATTCCTACACATCGCTCAACAGCAGCTTTGTTGTTGATATTTTAAGTAGAAACTATTAGACATATGCAAAAACACAGTCAGATAAATGAGTGTCTTGCCATGTATTATGAGGCATTTTGGGGCAAAAATATAGAAAGACTATCCATCCACAAGGGACGAAAGCGTTTTCTGGAAATCATGTGATTTGCCCCTGTGTTTATCTTCCATAATGTGTTACCATCAGCAGGCACAGTCAACCTGTATAGCTGCTGGAATATAGACAGAAACTATGAATTCCAAACTCCATTCAGGCACTCAGTGTATAGGCTTCATGACTGGATTTAACGACTCTTACTTGAACCCAACGGCTGGAATTTGGCAGGTGAGCACTGAGGCTGACTTGGGCTCACTCTTCACCTAGGCCCTGGGAGACTCTGTGCCTGTCCTCACCCGGCTTCATCTGTAAACCCTTCAATTTGGATTTAAAAGTGGTATTTCTACAGCTACCTGAGCCCCGGTGGACTGGTTGCTTTTCTCAGGGATTCTACCCACATTGACTTCAACAGGTCGCTTTTTCCTGGGTATTTTTCCTGGAAAGCCTTTGCCCTCCCAAGGTGGCTTGTAATTTTCAGGTGTATTTGAATGACTCCTCTTGGGTCACATCATATCTCCCTATCTGTCCACTGTTGCCTCCAGTCTGAGTCAGGTTTCCAGTGACTACGGTGAACTCTACCTGAGCCTGGTGCTTCCAGAAAACAGTGATGATTGAGAAATCCCTCAGCCTTTTTGTGTTCCAGGAAATGGTTCACCCCAAAGAAACACCCTTGCCCACAAGACCTAAATAAAACTCTCAGCTCACTCTTTCTCACGACCCTCATAGGATTCAGAGATGACCCCCTTGTTTACCTAGGACAGGTCAAACACAGACTTTCCCCTTTTTGCCTGGATGTGCTGATAAGACCAGACACAGACGCTTCAACTCTCCATTCTCTATCTTATGAATGATTAGCTGAGATTAAAACTGTTTGTTCCTCTGAAACTTTTTAGACACAGAGATAAACGTTTCCTCTTCAGCTAATTGACCTAGACTTTGCCTGATTGCAAAACGACCCAAACAATAAATCATCTCCCACCTGTAATTTGTCTATTCTTCCCTATAAAAATCTCAGGGAAACTTAACCTGCAGAAACATTCTGATATTGAGATTTAGGGTGTTCTTCCATTACAAGAGCATGAATAAAATTAATGTTCTCTGATTCTTTTCTTTGACACCATCCTTTCCCCCTTTGTATTCTACTATTTCTTTTTTTCATCTTCATTAATAACTACTTTAGTCACTGATGTAAATTAATATCATAGATCTGTTATTCAACCGAAAAGTGGTTATTTTAATAACTGATGAGTGTTTAAAACCCTTCGAAGTGTACAGACTTACTGAATTTTTTCTTAGGTTTGTTTTCTCTACGGCTGAAATAAATAGCACTCCTACATCAGAGTATTCATCTTGACGATAAATGAATATGCCATACCCTTGCTGAATGGTCACTACATTTATTTTCATAACATGACATATGTGTAGAGCAGTATCTTAGTTATTCAATATGCAGGCAGGTCCTCTAGTGGATGTCACAGCGTAGAATTAATAAACAAAGGCTTCCAAATAGTAATTTGCCTACTGGGCTATACTACTTTTCAACTTGTGCAATAGAAAAGAAATATTTTCTAAGATGCAGGCCTAGAATAGGTGCTTTCAACAACTGGTGTATCTCACAGATCAAAGACCATGTAAGGGGATGGGGAGGAGGGGATGAGAGAGATCCCTAGGGAGGGGCACCTATAGTTTCCCTCCCAGAATGATTCCCTGATTATAGGCCAATATGCATAAAACCAAACATCATATGGGGCAGTCTGACCCTGACTGGGGATTTCCATTTTCAGGGAAAAAAAGTGAGAAAGTTCATTTAAAACAGAAAAACGGGGAAGTCTTATGAAATTCATTTTCTGTAAATATGGAGTACTCATGCAATGGCACATTTAAACACTAGAGATCTCACACGCATGCATAAACACAGATTAAATCTCTAACTGAAGATTTTGGTATTTGAAATAAATTTGATTAGGTTGTTTAAAAAGGAATGCAGCTCAGCCAAGTGTGGTTAAATGATCTGAAGAGAAATGTAGGTCAACTTCCGAACACTATGCCACATGCATTGTGGACCTGCCATGGTTGCAAACTGTGAAACCAACGAAAATGCATTCCATTGATTATTTATCAATTGTAACAGCATTATATTTTTAATTGCTTCTGATCCTAGAGGTAACTATTAAGTCTCCTTTCTTCATTTTGATAATAATTTTGCTGTAGCATATAATCTGTGCTTTGATTTTACCTTGATTTAATCCACTGATATAGTTAGATTCAGTGTTTCTGTTGTCTTTATAATACACATAATTTATCTCTTTACTCACCTATTCTAACTTGAGAGCAAGGACATGCATTTGGAAATAATTAGATCGGTTTATGGATGATGCACATGGCTATGAAATGGAAAAGGGGGATTTAGATCCAATGGGGATTAAAGCTATAACTGACTTTAGTCTCTGGCTTTATCTTTAAGCAGCTTTTAGTGAGTTAATAGAACAGAAACTTGTTCCCTTTGGATAAGCCCCACAAAGACATTAGAATCGTTACCTCTAAGTAGCAGCAGAAAGCTGTCAGTGAATGGAATGCTTAAGTAATTATAATCACCACTGTTCTAAACCAGAATAAATCCTAATTCCAAACAACTTTTGGGAAGAAAGACTAGTTCTGAAAAGGAAATAAGGTTTTCAGTCTTCTTAGATGTAAATATCTTGTGAATTTTACTTTCTTCCTCAAATTTATAGCTTCCAGTATCCAGTTCCCTGGACTTGGGACATATAGTCCTTAAAAAGAAACAAGAAGAAAAATGCTAACTACATATTGTACCTGATTAAAAAAAAAAAGCTGATAGCTGATTTTTTCAAAGTTCCTTGTAAATCATGGGGAATTTTTTAAAGGTGGTTTGTAGGAATAGAAAAGGAAGTAATTATTGATGGAATAAATGCTTTTAAATTCGAAGTCCAATCTAGCCTTACAGTATAGAGGATTTAAGCAATTAACCCAAAGGTCACATCCCAGCTTTACTTCTTATTTTGGGTTCAAACCCCAGATTTACTTTTTATTTTATCTTCAAAGTTATTTATTTATTTATTCATTCATTTATTGAGAAAGAGTCTCACTCTGTTGTCCTGGCTGAAGTGCAGAGGCATGATCTTGGCTCACTGTAACCTCTGCCTCCTGGGTTCAAGTGATTCTCATTTCTCAGTTTCCTAAGCAGTTGGGATTACAGGTGTGCACCACCATGCCCAGCTAATTTTTATATTTTTAGTAGAGACAAGGTTTTGCTATGTTGGCCAGGCTGGTCTCGAACTCCTGGCCTCGAGTGATCCACCTGCCTCAGCCTCCCAAAGTGCTGGGATTACAGAGATGAGCCACCACCCCCGACCCTATTTTATCTTTGGTGTCATTTAATGTGACCAGGCCTTAGTTCCCTTACCTACAAAATGAGATGCTAATAGTCTCTACTTCAAAAGACTATGAGACTTAAATATGCTAATATTTAAAAAATCACAATTAAATATATTAAAAGAATCACTGTTAAGTAAGTAAACTGTAATGCCTGTGGAGTATGGGTGAATCCATTGGAAATATGGACCCCAAAGCTGAGTGCTGGCTAGCTGGCTATAAATACCTTTATTTCTCCACTTGTATCATGACATTAAATAGAACTTGAATTATTTGCCACTCAAGCCATAATAATAGAACATCTTATATTCTTATGTGGTAAGTGTATAGTTTTCCACAACCCTACTTTTATTATAGTTATAGTATGTGAAATGTTATTTGGAAAACCTTTTATTTCATGTTTAAGTATTGCTATTGGTTCTCTGGCAATTTAAGCATTTTAATATTTAGATCTCATTTGATGCTAAACTTTGCTTTGTAAACAGCATTAACATTCTGCCCAGACCTCCAAAGATGATTTGACTCATAACTCAAGAACAGACATTGAAGAAGAATTTTCAAAAATGAAACATCTGTAATGAGAGGGGTATCATTAGCATTTTAAAGTCTGGACCGATTTTAATATGATTTTGAAATGTTTGTCATTAATTTGTTATCAGTGGAAAAACACAGTTCTTGAAAAAATACAAAGTATTTTGTCATGCATTTATTCAGTAAATATTCTTGGGCACCTGCTATGTACTGGGCACTGTGATAATTGTTTAGGATCTGTTGAAGTGGATAGAACAAACACAACAGACTGCCCTTATGAACAGTCAATAAACTTGTATATTTCAGTGTTGCCAAGTGGATGAAGACAAAACCAGATAGCTGAGGCAGAAAATAAAGAGAGGCTCTAATACAGTGTTGGGTAGTTAGGGAAGACTTCTGAGTTTTGAGGAACCAGAAGAAGTTAATGATGTGAATAGTGAATAGAGGAATGTTCCAGGTAGAGGAAGCAGCTTGTACTGCTGAGTGTCCATCCAACAACCATCCAGAAGCCAAAAATGTGTGCAGAGTGATTCCCAAATAATTAAGTGATTAAGGAGGCTTTAATGAGGCTCATGTGCAATGTACCCCTTGGAGTGGCACAGACGCATGCAAAAACAAAAACATTTGTCACTACCACCACCATTAACCATAGATGCGGAAAACACAAGTGGAAATGTTGACATATTAAAGTGCTTATAAAGCCTTGGTGTGATCAATGTCACCACATACTACTCATCCCCAGAAAGCAGTTCTTAAGAGAACGTAGAAATTCCAAGGGTATCCTCTCTGGTAAGAGGATCAATCACTGCTATTAGAAATGTGTAGCCAAGGTAAAAAGGAGATTAATTGTTCCAAAATCTTGGAGAATTGAGACTAGAACATAAAATAAATGTAAGAGCAAGTCAGGTGTAGCAGAAATCATGAAGGTGATAAAAAGTCTATGAGAATCACAAATAATCAGGTAGATACTTTGTAAAAAAGTCATTATCTAACACAGAATTTGACTTAAGAATCATGAGCTATAAAGTTTGAGCACTTCTCCTCACCTCTAACTTTCCATGTTCTCTAAAATCTGTCATGACTTTGGAAATGGCTTTAGCAGCTAGATTGACTGGGGGAAAAGAACTTGGAATCTTGGTACAAATTTGAGGAAACAAGGATTTTTGAAAGAAAACAATTTTATGTTCACAGTATCCTAAACTACTCAGAACTATGTAGTGTTACATAAAAGATCATATGTCCACAATGGATAATTTAAGTATAGCCTACAGAGTCCTTCTAGAGCTGCACTGTTTAATACAGTAGCCACAGGTAGTCATAGAACATTTGGAAGCTACTAGTCCAAATTAACATGTGTTGTGTAGATAATAGATACACTGGATTTCAAAGTCTTACAAGAAAAAAAAAGAATGTCAAAGCTGTCACTAATAATTGTATAATATTTAGATATATTGAATTAAATAAAATATTTCAAAGTAAAAATTCACCAGTTATTTTTAATTTTTAAAAATTCAGCTGCTAGGAACCTTAAAATTACATATTTCAGTCACATAGTATTTCTATTGGACAGTTCTGTTCTTGGGAATGTGAAAAATCACCCACATCATACCTGCTCCCTAAACATCCATCCCAAACCATTCCATCAAAACATACGGCAGTATTGTTGAAAAGGGGGAAAACAGGTGACTAACTAACTATAGGTTTACGTGAATAGTAAACAGATGAACATGACAGTTACACAGAATGAGGAAAATTGATGTTTGGTAGAAAGTGCATCAATAAATGCTAGAAGGAAATTACTGATGTGCTCTGTAGATGTTCCAAAAGAAGGAAACTGGGAATATTAAAAAACAAAACAAAACACCATTTTATCCTTGTGCTCAGTGACTGAGGTTCTGCAAAACATATTGCCCTTCAGGTCTGTTGTGCTTCTTCAAATAGAAGGAGAGCCTGCATGATCTTCTAATTCTGTACCTAACATCTCTTTTTCTTTCTCTCTCTGAAACAACTTAATAATCAGGAAATAAGCCTTTACAGTGTGTTAAGAATCCAGTGTGCATTCTGCAAACTTCATAAAAATAGTCTCACTCCAAGTAGACTATGCAACAGATGTTGATGATACTTATAATGAGCTGAAGACAGAGAAAAACTATTGTATCTTTATTCTTGGCTGAAAGAAAAATCTTTTCCCTTTAAAAGATCTACATAAATGTATGCCCTTAGCAAACTAGCTAATATGTCAGGCTTCAAAGTGACTAGACTGTATACTTACTGTTTTACTAATCCTCTGGCTTCCCTTGTTATGAGATGGTTACAGAAAAGTCCATTTTGGAATATTTCCCCTTGGCTTTAACACTTGGCAGAAGAGTCCACTGTCCTCTGCTCTTCCTCGAATTAGTTATAAAGCTGTTTGTCATCTCCAGTATCCGGAACACCTGCTTTTTAAAGGACTGCTGGCTCAGGAAAAAGAACATAAGTTATTTTTATGCAATAACTCACCAGCTCAAGACTTTCAAAAACCCTATCTGAAACACTGTATTTTATTCCCTCGTAATCAAATAAGGTGTTTTAAAAATCAAAATTTTTCATTTTACCAGAATTTCCTTTTAAGATAAATCATCAAAAGGCAAATGACAGGCCAGTTGGGCAAACCAGAGAAATAGAGCAGACTTTTTGCTCATAACAGGATATACAGGAAAGAAAAACAAAGCAACCATGTCTTCTAATCCAGTGAGAAATATTTAGAAAAAATTATAGAAACCTTAAGCAGGGAAACTTTCAAACATTTAGGAAATCCAAGAAAATGAAGGTGGCTTTGTTACTTCTTTCTATGAAACATGACACTTAAAACCCCATGTTTAGTGTATAACTGTTGTTTTGCTTGTTTAGCAGACTTTCTCCTTTCTTGTAAGACCTGTTATCTTTCTCTTCTGAGAACTCTTCTTTCCCCTCAATGACAGATTGGTTGAACACTTGACCTGCCTCCTTCACTATAGGGATGGGCACATGACCACAATTAGCCAGTCAGAGTCTCACATCCTCTTGGCCATAAAGATTGCACAGGGACAGAGGATTCCTCAGACCTATCGAAAAAGAGGCAGTCTTTCTTGTTCTCTTAGTTTTGTTAGCTCAGAGGGTGATGTAAGCCTAGGGCAGCCATGTTTGCCATCTTTGCTACCCTGAAGGAACACCCTGGTTGAGAATGAAAGCAATACAGAAAAAAAGCAGCAATAAGAGATAGAAAAAAAAAAAGAAAAAAGAAAATCTTCATGAAAAAATTTAACCCAGCTTCCCTTTTATACCGTAAGTAAGCTTGTTTGAACTGGGTTTCTTTCTCTTGTAAGCAAAAGATCATGACTAAGACACAGTTTTAGTACAAATAAAAATTGTGTAATAAAAGATAAAGAAATGAAGGAATAAAAAAAAAGAATAAAAAGGGCCTCCCCAAATGGAGAACAAAAATAAGAAAAGTAGAAATAATTCAATATTTCTCTTTCTTTCTCTCAGTGTGCCATCAGAAACCACACCCATGCCAGACACACACATTGGCATTGTAAAGAGAAAATATGGATCTTAAGTTATCCAATAGAATCAAACACACACTAAGTAATTACAATAAAATTAACTACCCCTAGAAATTTAAGTGGTCAGCCCACAAAAATACAGTGGGCTGTAAAAAACATATCTCCCAGCTCTTTCCATACTGTTTTTTTTCTATTTTATCATTTTTCCGCTTTTAAATAAGAAATTAATTCGCTATTTTTAAAAATTAAAAAACTAATATATGCTCATTTCAAAAAATATAAGTAGCAAAGAAGAATATTCAGTAAGAAATAAAATCCAACTCTTACTCTTCTCAAACCTCTTCCTCAAGTGCATCCTCCAGTGTACTCTTTCAAATTCTTTTCCTCTCATACATAAAAAAGAAATGCCAGATATAGGTGAAGGGGAGGAAGGCAACAAATTACACTGCCACGTGTGTACCTATGCAACAATATTGTATGTTCTTCACATGTACCCCAAAACCTAAAATGTAATAAAAAAAAAATTTTTTTTAATAAAAAATGAAATAAAACTATATATTTTGTTCTCAATTTAATTCTTTTTAAAAAATTTAAAAAATTTTTTTGAGACAGTCTCACTCTGTTGCCCAGACTGGAGTGTAGTGGTTTGCTCATGGCTCATTGCAGCTTCAACCTTCATGGGCTTGGGTGATCCTCCCACCTCAGCCTCCCAAGTTGCTGGGTTTACTGGTGTGTGCCACCATGGCCAGCTAATTTTTCTGGATTTTTTTATAGAAATAGGGTTTCACTGTGTTGTCCAGGCTGGTCTCGAACTCTTGAACTCAAGACAACTGCCTGCCTTGGCCTCCCAAAGTGGTGGGATTATAGGCATGAGCCACTGCACTTGGATAAATTCTTTTTATTTGTAGTGATTTAAGGCCTTTTATGGACATCTTTTCATCCAAAAATTTATAGATCTATCTCATTTTGCTTAGTGGCTGATTAATATTTCAGTGTATTGATGGGTATTTAGTTTGTCTCTAGTTTTTGAGGGTTTTTTTTGTTTTTGCTATTAGTTCCAATGATATATTAATAATTATAATACACAACTTTGAATATATTTTTAAACTCTTTCCTTTTTAAAAAGTATGATTACTTGTATTATTGTTGAAGCAGTTCTCTAATTGCAAACTACAAACTGATGATCTAAGGACAAGGGCCAGTGAAAATCTTCACCCTGCACACATCCTTGTGTACACTGGGTCTGATGGAATTGGCAGCAGCCAGTGAGGCATGATTTGACATGTGACATGAGAAGACGCATCAGTATAAATTATCTGACCCAGGATTGGTGCATTCTATACCCACAGTCACATATGCACAGTCTTCCCTGGTGCTCTTGTATAACATTCAAATCATGCTCCAGGCTTACAGGTCTTGGTAGATGACTGACCTCTTAACCTACCTCTCTACTGCTTTCATTGTCAGCCTCTGTCAATTATCACACAACACAGTTAGTAAAACCGTTCTTCACCTTCAGGCAGATGTCTATTGTCTATTTGTCTAAATCAAGAGCGTTACAAATACCTCTAATTCTGAATTCTGAGGCACCATTTGAGTTCTGGCAGGATTGACAATACAATTGCTGCTCTTTAATCAGCCGAGTGGACAGGATTCATTTATTTTACCTTCTTTGAATTCCTTCCCAAGGAAACTTCATGAGTTTTCAAACAGTTCAGTTTTTCCTTTTTTGTTTTTGTGTCATTATTAAACCTGCAGGCTATTTAGGGGATTGTGTTATAGTGGGTGGTATATGACACTGAAGTTACTGAAGCCTGACCCAATTACCTTTAAAATTTTTCGTGACCTTTTTCAGGCAAGAAAATTTGAAAAAACAATCTTTTCTTGTGGTGGTTTGTCACCTGGTTTAATTTTCTTTACACTGGCAGTTTTATGGCTGAAAGCAGTGAGATAAAATGTGCTGACTGATGTGTAGCACTGCTCTCTCTCCCTGTTTGTCCAGATAACCTGACTGGTACAGGATGTGCAGGTGACTGGCCTGTGACCCCAGAGAGACAGCAGAGCACATGTTCATTTCTGGTTTATTGTTTTCTTCAGTTCTACTGAAAGTAAGAAAATAACATGAGAACTCTGTAGTAGAATCTCCAAATGTGGCATATTATTAGCTCAAAAACCAGTGGCCAATTAAAACAAGCAGCCTTGCCTCTTTCTTAACAAGGAAGATAAATTCCTGATGGCAGATCCCTGTTCAACACTGACATTCAGAAGAGAGTCAGACGCCCAAGTTAGCCACACTTCTGTGACCTCTCCTTGTTTACTTTGTTTGATAATCATACATGACTCATAAATGGCTGCCACCAAAGGTGTTCCCCTCCTTACTCAAAGTCAGGACTTGTCTGCAAAATTGTGGGGTAGGCAAAGTTTATGTTGCATACTAACCATCTGACTTTGCTTTTCAATGGCCTTCTATTTCTTAAATAGGCTCTGAGTTTCATTGCCTCTAGAAACCCGTTATTCTCACCCTGAGATGGTGTGTGTTTATTTTTAATCTGGGATGTTTACTGCATCTCAGACTTTTCTGTCTTCACCCTACATTTGCCATCCAAATGTGTTTCTCTTGGGATCCACTCCCTCTGGATCCTAATAGGGTGTGGAACGAAGCTGAGAAACCTATACAGTTCAGGTCACTCGTGGGTACACCTCTTGGGTAAACTATGTGTCATTAAGAAGGTCTTCATGAGTCTGGTTAGAATCTCCTTTATGTAAAAGGAATAAATATCATGATGGGACTTCCAAGCACTTTCTTATGGGAGGTATTTGGTGACAAATGCTTTTAGAAACTCCTCAAAGTACGTTGGAGGCAACTCCCTACCACTAACTTAGGCCTGGCTTTCTGCCATTTGTCAGGAAACTTCTTGGGATATCCTAACAGAGCTGCAACTGTAGCTCAGCAGTCCTTAGCTCTCCTTCCCACAGCAGGGGAAGGGAGCTCTGCCAGAAAACATTCTCCAACATGAGGCAGCCTCTTTATGCTCCACAAAAGTGGTAGTAAAAGATCCTGTTTGAAATGTGTGAACTTCAGTGACTACTTTTCTCATGCTTATATCTCATTTTCTTCATGGTTAACCTGCCCTTGTCTATTATAGGGCACACGGTGTGCTAAGCGCTTCTATAGAACCTAATTTAAATGCCCACCACATGTTGTTCAACTAGAGAGCTCAAGAGAGACACACATTGGGTCAAATTGGGATGAAGAAGACAGCATTATTCCAACTGATTCAACTATTACCTTTGTCTCTTGTCTTTTCAACTCAGTCCTATCTTTTCTGATACTTTTGAATTCCCTATTTCTATCATGATTGTTTTTTCTTTAAACCATACACATTCTGTGTAGTCAATCACATATTCTAAGCAGCTACTGAAATTGAAGTATGTGATGTAATTTTTGATTACAATAATACAGAAGAGAAGTTAAGATTCTAATGGAGGAGATTGTCTATTTCTCTATATTTCTTCAATATATGTAAAAATTCATTTCACAGACTGCAATAAATAAAATCCTCTACATATGTCTCTATATTTAATTGATAATTAGTTCTCTGGCCAATCTTTTTAGTTTCATCTGTGTCCTTTTATGAGATAGTCTGGACTAGCCAACTATCCTATTACCACGAATATATTTGTCTGGTTACTGAGCTATTTTGGACATCATTCTACTTAAATAGAATGATGCTTTCTAATTTTTTTTATAAGCGATGATGTCCATTCAATTTACTTAGATTTAGTACAACATCAGGAAAATTTTATAACATCAGTTAATTTTGTATTCAATGAAGTAGCTACTTGAAGGATTAGAGAATAATTAAAGACTGATTTGGACAGCATAAAACTCTCATAAATCAGTTTTAAATGGAAAAATATATTTACTTTTTACTCAGTTAAGTGTGTATTTACCAATCATGTTCAGGAGAGAGGAATTACACAGTAGGGGGAGATTTCACTTCTCAAGAAATATAATACAATATAATAAAAATGAGACTGTAGTTACAAATTTTTAATCAGAGGATCTTAATCTTGGTGACAGGATATTAGGAACCAGCTAATTGGCAATCTAAGAAAGACCTAGAGTAGGAGGAAAATTTTCAAATCAATGAAATAAACAATTGGCTGACATTGGATAGATTAAGAGAAACTTGTTTCTGAAAGCTATATTTTCCTCTTGCTCTCTGTTTGGGAAAGGCTAAATATATAATGTGAAGTGGCAAACAGAAATGAATCCAGAGATTTTAGGTTTTCAGCTTGGGGCTTTGCCATAGTCCTAAATCATCCATATGATCTCATCTCATCCTTCCCTCCTTTTTCCTTAAACCATCTGTAAAGGCAATAAAAATACCTATCATCTTGGCATTTTGAGACAAAAGGGCAAAGGTTTCGGAATAAGGTGGAATTCTTTCTGGGAGTTTTTTCTTTTTCAATAAAATACCCCAATGATCTGGGACTGTTTGGTTATGAAAACTGAACCCCTCCCCTCTCCCTACTTGGCCTAAAAGTATTCCCTACTCTGTGATGCAATTAACTCCCTAATAGCCATAATGCCTTCTCTAGACTTCTGTCACACATATGAGTTTTCAGATGTAATATTTTAGCAAATGAAAAAAGGAATTTTTTTGTTATTAAAAAAAAAATTGGCAGCCACTGTGTTGCTCAACTCCAAGGACATCATTTACCCCTATGTGTGCTTCAGAGGACATCATTCACATAAACTACAAAGTTAGTGATGCCCCCTAGAACTGTGCATTGATGAGATCATATGGTGGAAAAGCAGGTAGCTCGATTAGGCACAGGAATTCAGAGAAAGAGATGTGCTGGTCAAGGAGGTGAAAGATCTTTACAAAGAGAACTACAAAACACTGCTGAAAGAAATCAGAGACAATACAAACACTTGAAGAAACATTCCATGCTCAGGGATAGGAAGAATCACTAAAATGTCCATACTGCCCAAAGCAATCTACAGATTCAATGCTATTACTATTAAATTACCAATGTCATTTTTCACAGAATTAGAAAAAACTATGCCAAAATTCATACGAAACCAGAATGAGCTCAAATAGCCAAAGCAGTCCTAAGCAAAAAGAACAAAGCCAGAAGCATCACATTACCTGACTACAAACTATGCTACAGGGCTGCAATAACCAAAACAGCATAGTACTGGTACAAAAATAGACACAAAGACCAATGGAACAGAATAGAGGATCCAGAAATAAACCTTTATTCCTACAACCAACTAATCTTTGACAAAGTTGATAAAAATAAGCAAAGAGGAAAGGATTTTTCAATAAATGGTTCTAGGAAAATTGCCTAACCATATGCAGAAAAATAAAACTGGACCTCTACCTATCACCATACAAAAAAATCAACTCGAGATGGACTGAAGACTTGAATGTAAGACCTCAAATTACAAAAGTCCTAGAAGAAAACTTAGGAAATACACCTCTGGACATTGGCCTTGAAAATAATTTATGACCAAGTCCTTAAAAGCAATTGAAACAAAACCAAAAATTGACAAGTGGGACCTCATTAAACCAAAAACTTCTGCCTAACAAAAGATACTCTCAACAGAGTAAACAGACAACATAAAAAAGTAAGAAATTAATAGCAAACTATGCATCTGACAAAGGAATAATATCCAGAATCTATAAGGAAGTTAAACAATTCAACAAAGAAAAAAAATAACCCCATTAGAAAGTGAGAAAAGATGTGAACAAACACCTCTCAAAAGAAAACATAAAAGTGATCAATAAACATGAAAAAAATGCTCAACATCATTAATCATCAGAGAAATGCAAATCAAAACCACAACGAGACACTGTCTCACATCAGCCAGATATGGCTATTATTAAAAGTAAAAAAATAACAGATGTTGGCAAGGTTACAGCAAAAAGGAACATTTATACACTGTTGGTGGGATGTAAATTAGTTCAGCCACCATGGAAAGCAGTTTGGAGATTTCTCAAAGAATTAAAAATAGAACTACCATTCAGGCCAGCCATCTCATTACTGGGTATATAACCAAAGGAAAATAAATTGTTCTACCAAAAAGACACATGTAATTATATGTTTATTGCAGCACTATTCACAGTAGCAAAGACATGGAATCAACCCAGGTGCCCCTCAGTGGTGGATTAGATAAAGAAAATGTGATATATATATCACGGGATGCCATACTGCCGTAAAAAGAATGAAATTATGACCTTTGCATCAAGATGGATTATCCTAAGTGAATTAGTACAAAAACAGAAAATCAAATATCACGTTCTCACTTACATCTGGGAACTAAATCTTTGGTACACATGGACATAACTGCATGAATAATAGACACTAGGAAATCCAAGAAGGTAGAAAGTGAGGAAAAGGTTGGAAACTTTCTTGTTAAGTACTACACTCACTACTTAGGTGATGGAGTAATCAGAAGCCCAAACTTCAGTATCATGCAATATACTCTTGCCACAAACCTGCATATGTATCCCCTGAATCTAAAATAAAAATGAAAAAATTTTAAAAAGCTATGCTGGTTAACAAATCTCTCTGGGAAATCTGTAAAAATATAGGGAAGGGCACTGGGACTGGAGTATTGATTCAGTTTATTTAGATAGTAAAGAAAAGGCAGTTCCAGAAGCCTGGCAACTTGGGGTAACTCCAGGGCAAACATTTTAAATATGCCTTCATACATACACATTCTGTCAAAATGGGTCACAGATCTATGATTCTCAGAAAGCCTGCTCCTAGAAGAGCCCATCTAGAATGAAGGGGACTTGGCCTTTCTGAGCACAAAAAGGGAAATCCAGAGATAGTCCAAGAGTAGTGGCTCATCTGTTGCCCGTAGGTTCTTCCCCACTTTCGTTACTTTTAGCATAAAAAGCTAGAGAGTTGGTCCTGCTACCCAAGATCAAGAGTCTGAGAATTAAACACAGTACAGAGTTAATTCAGATATGTATGTAAGAAATATCAGCTAAATATTTACACTCTTAGAAAAGGATTGAGGAATTAGGTGGAAAATCAATTTAAGATATTTGAGTTTCAACCTTATATAGGCCATTGTTTTTTCTTTCTTGCATATAAAGTTCAAAAACACTTTAGTCTTTTGTTTCTTAGATATAAAATTGCTTAGACTCTGAAAATATAAGATAATCAGAAAGAAAACTCACTGAACAATAAAGGTGATGAACTTGGTATCAAACTGAAATTAAATATTTTGACCCCTTTTGCCCTACAGGGAGCCCCTCCCTGTTTCAATAAAAGAAAACAAGTTTTTCTTATTTTAGCTTAAAAGATTGGAATTAAGGTACTCTAAGCTAATGTGAACATGATTTAAAATATTTTGCATGTAAAAGAGCCAAGTTGGAGAAGAGCTACTTCAGCTGCAAGAATCATGTAACATCTAAAAAAGCAGGCACTTCAGAGGGGGCAGTTTTTCATGGTGAAGCACATAAGAAGCAGCTGGGTCTCGAGCATTCCTGCTCATCCCAGACAATCCAAAAGTAGGAAGTGAAGCGCCAGCTTTATGTATGTGTTGCAAGAGCTTATCTTCATACATCCTTTCTCTTACGTTCATTTTTTATCTATTAACAGGAATGTACCCCCCTCTGACTTTCAACCCTTAAACACAGAAAGAAGGCCTGAGGCTCAACGATGAGAGAAATCGTGGAGAATCCTTATTTTCTTGTGCTGTAATGACTAAGTGCCAGGACATGCCTGAATCACCATGAAGACATACAGATGTATAAACTGTGAAAATACAAATCTGCCATAATATTGGATAAAAAAAGAAGGCATTTCAAAAATGTATGCCACTGAAACAGGCAATGCACCTGGTAAAGGAATTGTCCCACAAGCCAAAAGATATGGAAAATTCCATCAGGAACTTGTCTCCACTAGCACCAGGATATAAAGAAAGGGCCAAGCATGTTTTAAGCATCAGGGAGGCTTGCAGGTCAGATAAAATGGAAAGATGTTTTAGGTATTATTGCATTTGATCCTAACTGTTAATACTGTTTGTTATAGCACAGATGTATCAGCTGGTGGTCAACCTTCTGTACGTGCTGTACAAGGTTCAAATAGCCACCAATACAGGGACAGAGGACTTCAGGGTAAGTTGCTAAGATAAAGTTCAAACAAGGAGTACACTTTTATCCCTTATTTGTTGTGCAGCAGTAGCAATGTTATAGCATCACATGACAGCAAATTGTGTTTGGGCTTTCTAAAATGCTCCATCTGGCCTACCTACCTCCCAGCAACAGAATTTTCTGCATATGTACGTAAATAGACTCTTAATCTATGTGAGTTACGGTAGGCAGACTTACTCTAATAACTTAGGGACATTGCCATTTGTACTATGACCCATGGAAGAAGTTTGTGGTCATTTATGACAAGCGTAGGAATGTATCATCAACTGTTCTCCTTCCCCCACCCCACTCCCCACCAGCTCACAACTGCCACGCATCCAGATTTATTGCATTACACTGTCCTATAAAACAGAAAAGAACATCCACTGAGAGACGACGCTAGCTGGGAGTGAAGACAGCCCAGACCTGCAGCAGACTCCCTTCCACTTTTCAAGATTGTGGTCCCATGTATTCTTCCCTTAGCAGTAGGGAAGGTCTGAGTCATACTGTAATTTGCAGGTCTATACAGGGTGGAGTGGGGAAGGAGACAAGGACCTGCAGCTGCTATTGACACTTGGGCCATGTGGTACCACCCTTAGATACCTGCTCTTTTAGGGAATGCTGGTTGCCCCATATGCTGGGGGTTCATGTTCTCCTAGAGGAGCTAAACGGTCCTAGTCCTGACATTACGCCGGTGATGAATGACTTGGGTCATGAGTCTACCTGACCAAAACACGTTTTTCAAAGCCAAATATTTTCATCAGTGCAAAATAAACATGCTTGCCAAAAAATATAAACACAATTGCAATCTGTTAATGCTTGAAAAAGATAAAGAAACTCCCAGAACATTCAGTTTCTTTGGATTCTTTAGTCTCTTATGTTATCTTTACTATTTTTTAAATCTACCTTTAGATTCCTGTTTGGACATCAAAGCAATTGCAGAGTTTAGGAGAAAACCTAAGTGTTAGGATAGAGGATTTCCAGTCTGGTCCTTGAGAGCAATTGTCAGGCATCTGGGTGTGAAGTGATTTGTCCAATGTGAGCAATTCATAATTTGGAACCAATGCTTTAAAATTTTTCACTTGATAATACTCAAATACTTTTGCACTTGATAATGGTTTAAAATAATTATAACTACAGCTATTTAAAGAAACATGGGCTTTACGTGTTTCTACATTAGGTATTAGTCAAGGAATAAAATTCTGATCTCACACTCACGGTGTAATGCATATCAGAGGCCAGTTTATTCAGGTGAGTGAACCGGACCTTTACGTGAAGGAGAAAACTCATACTGGATTTTCTGCATGGTATCTGGTATTTGACATTACCACATCAGCTTATGTACAATTGTTTTCTTTAAGGATTCTTCATCTTGGGGCTAAGTACTTAAAAAAATGCACAGCCATTTTTTAAAAATTCTGAACAGGATGAGTTTAGACGTTTTGTTTATAAGATTAACATGAAATCTGCTTGTCAGAGTTGAGGGTAAGCTCTGTGGGGCAATGTAGTAATTAAACTTCCCTGTGAAGTTGTGGGTTCTTGGATGGCATGTCTCCCAAGAAGTTCAGTCCTGCAATCCTGTGATTAGAGGAGTTTGCTTTGTGATCATCAAATGGGTAGGGATGTGTGTGTCTGTAAGCAAATGACTCTGAAGTCGCCTATCTGCATGGCGATTTGAAATACAGCTCATCAGGTTAAATTAAAAACACTCCTTGTTGATCTGATTATGTTTCCTCTTTTGAAATGTGCTGTGGGAAACAGGTCTATTATATATGTTCACGGTAACTCTATGGAATTAGAGAGCAGAAGGAGCAGGAATATATATATGAAGGCTTTTTGTCTTCATGTTTCAAGACCTTACATATATTTTTCTTATGCTACTCATTGGTCTAGTTGGAGGTGGGGTATGATCAAGGCCAGCTATCTTAATTTTTAAAAAATTTTCGAGATTGAAGCCTAAAGTTTCAAAAGTTATCTGAAAAAATTGATAACTCTATTATGTTTGAGAATTTATCAACATTCAGATAGATCAAACATTGCTTTACAACTGTAGAACTTATTAAATTTGATATAACTACTTTTTGCAAAGATGAATATCATTTTCTAATTAATGAAAGTGGTTCTTAGAGTTTCAAGGAAATTGAAGATCAGTTTACCAATAGTTCACATGTGGTAGGATCACCTTCCTTAATCACTCCTTTTGCTCTCCCCTCATCAACACTCACACGTACTGCATGCGTGCTTACAGTATATACGCATGTACACACAAACACACATCACATGCACACACACACAAGAGTGTCCAGACTCTGGAAGAACAGGGAAAGAGAGAGTTCAAATTCACGAGCAGACATTTTGCTTGGCATTATATTTTACTGAATGTCTAAAATGAAAGCATTTGGATGGACATCAAAAATGATGTCCCAAATTAACTAACATGCAGGTGGAAAATCCCAGCACCTTTCTTCAGCTCTTCAGAATATTAACAGCAGATAAACATATGCACTCAAGTAATTTGTCAGCCTGAGCTTCACCAGGTAGAAACAGCTACAAACTGAAAGTTCACATTGGGCAAATCCTCACACTGACTTTGGAAATGATTTGCCCTTTATAACACTGCCTCATGATGATGAGTATTAATTTCTCTTTTTCTTTATACACTACCTCTAAATCCCAGACTTCCCTAGCACATAAGTCTTCACTCGACCTCATTGATAGATTCTGGAAAACTGCCATTTTAAGTGATATAATTAAAATAAAACTAAACCAATTTACTGTACACGAATTGATATAAGCAAGAGTTAGTTCTTATGGCATCTTTGTGGTCATAAAAACATCATTAAACTTCTAAATAAAGACCCAAAATATTTCTAATACTAAACATTGAAATAAACATGAGCTATACATACACTTAAGAAAGATTAATGAAAACAAGTAAAATAACTGTTTACTTAATTTTTGGTGATTTGGTGAATAATGACAGTCGTAGTAGTGGGTTAAATTAAGAAATAAATATTTGCAAAATAAACATTGTAAGGAGCACCTCCTACCACCATGCAATTCAAAAACGAACACAAATATCATGTGCTCACTGAGCACTTTTGTACCACATTGTTTACTGTTGTGCATTTGTATGATTATCATAGACTTTAACATTTTTTACCTTTCAATAATTTGTATTTAATTCATTTTCCATCCTGCTTATTCCAGTTCAGGGTCATGGGTGGCTGGAGCTTATGCTGGCAGCACAGGGTGCAAGGTAGGAACCCACCCTAGACAGGATGCCATCCCATCACAGGACCACTCACATACCCATACTCACTCACACTGGGACCATTAAGACATGCCAGTTAACCAGATGAGAACATCTTTGGGCTGTGGAAGAAAATCAAAGTATCCAGAGAAACCTACACAGACATAGGGAGAGCATGCAAATTCCACACAGACAGTGGCTCTAGCTGGAAATCATTTTTTTTTCTCATTAACCATCTAGCAAAATGATATTATTTGAGAACCTGTTGCACTTCAGTGCTACCATCCTTAAACCCTAAGCCCACTAAATTCATCGTTGTGAATAATTTCCTGTTTGCCACCTTTTGTGTTAACTTTATCTCATTCTATCTGCATTGGCAATAAAAGTAACAATATATATGTACTTATTAAGGTATTTTATGTATTTGTGGTTCTTAACTTCTGTAAAGTTCATTTTATTGAAAAAGGAAATAGATACTTAGAAGAAATTTACAGAATGGTTGAAAAAAGTTATTTGCAAAGTAGTCTCCCTGATCTATTACTGGGAATCGAACCAAGCTTGACTGACCAATGTTAGAAGTAAAACACACACACACACACACACACACACACACACACATACACACAAGACACATCTCTTTGCCAGCCTAGATGACCTCAGACTTCCCTTGCAATTCTAGAGGGTCTTTGCCACATTCTGTCCTAATCCTTTATTGTCTCAGCCTATTTAAGTCCAGCCTTTTAAAAAATCAAACCACACACTATTCTCTCTACAAAGTCTTCCCTAGTTTCTCTGAGTGGGAAAGACTCACTTCTTCTGAATACTGAATGCCCTTTACTTATAGGAACTGTATCTTAAGGCACTTAAGATATGTACTACCCTCATGTCGGGTAGAGCTTTATAGACTTTTCTGTTCTACTTGCATGCCAAGCATAATTTTATGCACATATTATATCCTTAATAAATGCTAGTTGAACAAATGAACACAAAAATAAATGAATTAACAGATACCAAAATATGCAAATGGCATGTCATGGTATGGTATTGTATCAAGGTGCATACAAAATAATGAAAAGAATAAAGGTTCGATAACATCAGCATCCAATCCCAAGCTTCAACTTCTAGATTGTACTTTTACAGTTGTTTTCTTTGCACAGAAATGATGACATTTTCAGAAAATAAAAAAAAAGCAGGTAAGAGGCAGGGCTAACTTGCAGCTCCCACTGACACAGACAGAACAGCAGGCGGAGACTTAAATCATGCACTTTTACTCCAAGAACTTCCATAGGAATACCAGGAAACCTGAAAGAATTCCCAGACCTTTTAAAAGAAATGGCTTGCTGCTTCAAACTCCATGAGACAGCTGAAAACCTGTGAGTTCCCAAAGTGTGAGTGGGGAAAGTCCACTGCCGAACACAAATCCCTACTGGGAACCTGAAAATCCAGGTCACGGGAGAAGGATTTAACCTTACCTAGAGCTGAAACAAATTTAGAGGGCCAAGAAAAATATAAAAGTAGAAGAAGCAGTGTGAAGAGCCCTGTAGGCACTCCCAATTCCCAGGGAAGCCATTTCTGACTTTATCTCACAGGTGTCCCTGGGGAAGGCAGCCAATGGAATTGGGGAAGGGCCATGGGAGAAGGAGACTTACAACTGAACTTTGGAATAATTTTGACTGAGCACGAACTTTCCTGGGCAGAATCTGGGGTGGGGTGGGATGGGAAGTGTAGACCCCAGCACAGAAACTGTGGCAGGCGGGGGCTTCTCAGCAGGTATGCTTATCACCTGGGGCAAGATGTCAGGCCTGTGCACTAGAGGCCTGAATATAAATTCAGCTCTGTTGCCTGTTAAGGGAGCACAGTGAGCATGATACTGGCCTTGCTGGCTGCATGGGAGCCAGGTGAGGACTGTCATTGCTGGCTTTCTCCCACTTCCCTGGCAACCTGTACAAAGCAGCAAAGGCCATATTACTTTCCCCCCATTGATGGTCTTTCCCTCCCTACTCTGGTAGCCAAAGACAAATGGCATAAACTGTGGGAGCTCTGTGGCCCCACTCATCACCTGAGAAAACTTAATACTTATCCAGCAACTTTAGGGCAAGCTCATGGGTCTCCAGACTACTGCAACTGATGCTTTCTTGAGAGCGTTACTATTTGGCTGGAGGCCAACCAACTCAAATCATCACAACAATTCATAATAGAACATCCCTGCTCCATTGAAGGAGAAAATAACAGCTAATTCCACCACATATAACATCCTGGCTAACCAGAGATTCCAAGTCTGTCCACGTGACAACCTCACTGCTAGCATAAACAACATTAAAAAAAAAACAGTTCACTAAACAAAACAACAATTGGAAACTCTTGCAAAGTCAACTTCACCCCCTGCTACCTCCACTGGAATAGGTGCTGGTATCTACAGCTGAGAGACCTGAAGATGGATCACGTCACAGGACTCTTTGTAGACACTCCCCAGTACCAGCCCAGAGCCTGGTAGTGCCACTGGGTGGCTAGACACAGAAGAGTAATAACAATGACTGCAGTCTGACTCTCAGGAAGCCCCCTCCCTAGGGGAAGATGGAGAGCACCACATCAAGGGATCACCCCGTGGTACAAAGAAAATGTGACAGCAGTTCTTGGGTCCCAGATCTTTCCTTTGACATAGTCTACCCAAATGAGAAGGAACTAGAAAAACAATTCTGGTAATGTGACAAAACACAGATCTTTAACACCCCAAAAAGATTATACTAGCTCACCAGCAATAAATCCAAACCAAGAAGAAATCCCTGAATTGCAAGAAAAAGAATTTACAAGATGGATTGTTAGCTACTCAAGGAAGCACCACAGAAAGGTGAAAACCAACTTAAAGATATTTTAAAAATAATACAGGCTATGTATGAAAATATCTCCAGAGAAATACATATCATAAATACAAAACAATCACAATTTCTAGAAATGAAAAATGTGCTAAAAGAAATGCCAATTACACTGGAAAGTTTCAACAAAGGAGTTGAATAAGTAGAAGAAAGAACTTCAGAGCTTGAAGACAAGGCTTTCAAATTAACCCAATCCAACAAGACAAAGAAAAAAGAATTTAAAAAATAATGAGCAAAGCCTTCAAGAAGTTTGGGATTACGTTAAACAACTAAACCTAAGAATAATTGGTGTTCCTGAGGAAAAAGAGCAATCTAAAAGTTTGGAAAACTTATTTGAGGGATTAATTGAGGAAAACTTCCCTGGCCTTGCTAGAGATGCAGACATTCAAATTCAAGAATCTCAAAGAACAGCAGAAAATTCATTGCAAAAAGATAATTGTCTAGGCACATAGCCATCAAGTTATCTAAAGTCAAGATGAAGGAAAGAATATTAAGAGCTGTGAAGCAAAAGCATCAGGTTATCTATAAAGGAAAAATGATAGAAATAACAGCAGATTTTTCAGCAAAAGTCCTACAAGCTAGAGAGGATTGAGGTCCTATCTTTAGGCTTCTTAAGCAAAACAATGATCAGTCAAGAATTTTGTATCAAGCCAAATAAAGCTTCAGAAATGAATGCAACAAACAAATGCTAAGAGATGTTACCACTACCAAGATAGCACTAAAAAAAAAAAAAAAAAAGCTAAAAGGAGCTCTTAATCTTGAAACAAAATTGAAACACACCAAAATAGAACCTCCTTAAAGCATGAATCTCACAGGGCTTATAAAACAATAACACAACAGAAAACAAAACCAAACCAGCCATTTAGGCAACAACCAGAACAACCAGCATGATGACTAGAATAGGACCGCACATGTCAATACTAACACTGAATGTAAATAGCCTAAATGCTACATTTCAAAGATATGGAATGGCAGAATAGATAAGAATTCACCAACCACGTATCTACTGTCTTAAAGAGACTCAATGAACACATAAGGACTCGCATAAACTTAAGGTAAATGGGTAGAAGAAGATTCCATGTAAATGGACACCAGAAGCAAGCAGAAGTAGCTATTCTTATGTCAAAGAGAATTTGAAACAATAACAGTTAAAAAAAGATGAAGAGGGATATTATATAATGATAAAAGGACTAGTCCAATAGGAAAATATCACAATCCTAAATATATAAGCACCTAAGACTGGGGCACCCAAATTTATAAAACAATTACTACTAGGCCTAGGCAATGAGAGAGACAGCAACACAATAATAGTGGGGGACTTCAATACTCCACTGACAGCACTAGGCAGGTCATCAAGACAGAAAGTCAACGAAGAAACAATGTACTTAAACTATGTCCTAGAACAAATGGGCTTAACAGATATTTACAGAACATTTTACCCAACAACTGCAGAATATACATTCTATTTATCAACACATGGAACTTTCTCCAAGATAGACCATATGACAGTCCACAAAACAAGTCTCAATAAATTTAAGAAAATTGAAATTATATCAAGTACTCTCTCAGATCACAGTGGAATAAAATTGGAAATCAACTCCAAAAGAAACCCTCAAAACCGTACAAATACATAGAAATTAAATAGCCTGCTCTGAATGATCATGGGGTCAACAGTGAAATCAAGATGGAAAAAATTCTTTGAACTGAACAATAATAGGTACACAACCTATAAAAACTTCTGGGATGCAACAAAGGCAGTTCTAAGAGGAAATTTTGTATCATTAAATGCCTACATCAAAAAGTCTGAAAGAGCATAAACAGACAATCCAAGGTCACACATCAAGGAGCTAGAGAACCAAGAACAAACTGAACCTAAACCCAGCAGATGAAAAGAAATAAGCAAGATCAGCACAAAACTAAATGAAATTGAAACAACAATGAAAAATACAAAAGATAAATGAAACAAAAAGCTGGTTCTTTGAAAAGATAAATCAAACTGATAGACCAGTAGCAAGATTAACCAAGAAAGGAAGAGAGAAAATCCAAATTAGCTTAATCAGAAGTGAAACAGGAAATATTACAACCATACAACAGAAATATGAAAGATCATTCAAGGCTATTATGAACACCTTTACAAACACAAACTAGAAAACCTAAAGGATGTGGATACATTTCTGAAATACAACATCCTCTAGATTAAACCAGGAAGAAATAGAAACTCTGAAGAGAACAATAACAAGTAGTGAGATTGAAATGGTGATTTAAAAATTGCCAACAACAACAACAATGCTTAGGACCAGATAAGAGTCACAGTTGAATTATATCAGACATTTAAAGAAGAACTTGTCCCAATCCTACTGACACTATTTTAAAATATAGAGAAAGAGGGAATCCTCCCTAATGTATTCTATGAAGCCAGTATAATCCTAATACCCAAACCAGGAAAGGGTATAACAGCAGCAAAAAGAAAAATTACAGACTAATATCCCTGATAAACATAGATGAAAAAATCCTCAACAGAATACTAGCTAACCAAATCCAACTGCATATCAAAAAGTGTGTTTCATGCCAGAGATGTAGGGATTGTTTAACACATGCAAGTCAATAAATGTGATACATCACATAAATAGAATTAAAAACCAAAATCATATGATCATCTCAATAGATGCAAAGAAAAGCATTTAACAAAGGCTGGCATCTCTTTATGATTAAGACTCTTGGCAAAATCAGCATAGAAGGGACATACCTTAAGGTAATAAAAGCCATCTATGACAAACCTACAGCCAACAGTTAACAGAATGGAGGAAAGTTGAAAGCATTCCCCTTGAGAACAGGAACAAGACAAGAATGCCCATTTATATCACCTCTATTCAACATAGTACTGGAAGTCCTAGAAAGAACAATCAGAGAAGAGAAAGAGATAACGGGCATTCAGACCAGTAAACAGGAAGTCAAACTGCCACTGATGATATGATCATATACCTAGAAAACCCTAAAGACTCATCCTAAAAGCTTCTAGATCTGATAAATGAATTCAGTAAAGTTTCAGGATACAAAATCAATGTACATAAGTCAGTAGCACTGCTAAACACCAACAGCAACTAAGCTGAGAATCAAGTCAAGAGCTCAACCCCTTTTACAATAGCTGCAAAACAACAATGACAACAACAACAAAAACTTAGGAATATATCTAACCAAAGAGATGTAAGACCTCTACAGTAATATAACAAAACATTGCTGAAAGAAATCATAGCCAACACAAACAAATTGAAAGACTCCTAGGGTCATGGATGAGTAGAATCAATATTGTGAAAATGACCATACTATAAAAAAGCAATCTAAAAATTCAGTGCAGTTCCCTTCAAAATACCATCATTGTTTTTCACAGAACTAGGAAAAACAATTCTAAAATTCATATGGAATCAAAAAAGAGCCCACATAGCCAAAGGAAGATTAAGCAAAAAGGACTAATCTGGAGGTGTCACATTAACCATCTTCGTAATATACCAAAAGGCCATAGTCACCCAAACAGTGTGGTACTGGTATAAAAATGGGCATATAGACCAATGGAACAGAATAGAGAACCCAGAAATAAAGCCAATTACTTAAAGCCAACTGATCTTCAACAAGACAAACAAAACCTTAAAGTAGGGAAAGGACACCCTATTTAACAAACTGAACTGGGATCATTGACAGTCCACATGTAAAAGAATAAAACTGGGAGGGAGAGATCCAAGATGGCCGATTAGGAGCAGCTCAGGATTGCAGCTCCCAGTGAAAGTGCAGAGGGTGAGTGGATGCCGCATTTCCAGATGGATTTTTATTACCCCCAGACCAGGAGATTCCCAGGTGGAGCAGCCCCACTGGTCGCCAGTGCGCTGTTTTGGACGGCGCGACTGTTTTGGCCAGCACTGCTGTTTTCCCTGTGCGGCTGCTTTGCCGGCGCCCCGGCGCGGCGGTTCTCTGCACAAAATACACTGGTCTGTGTGCCCTTTTAACTGGCGAGTGGAGCTACGGGAAGGCAGATTAAAAAGGGGACTGAATCAGGGAGCCAGCCCAGGAGATACCCAGGCAAAAAAAACGCTACGAATCCCAGCGCCGCTGTTTCAGCCTGCGCAGTGTGTCCCCACAGGGGAAATCACACAGATCCTGGTGCCTTTTCAACAGGCGACTGGAACACCTGGGAGTCGACCATTCAACTGAAAAACAAAAGGCTCTGAGACAGCGAACCAGGTGATCAGGCTCGGCTAAAACAGCAACTGGAAATGCTCTTGGTTAAGAGTTTCGCAGTGGGCACAGCTGAAACCGGGATGGTCCAGTTCTGTAGGGGAGGGGCGTCCACCATTACGGGCACTCCACCACTACAGAGGTAGTCCGCCATTGTGGAGGCAACCTGCTGTTGCCGAGGCAACCCGCCATTACAGAGGCAGGCCACTATTGCCAAGGCAGTTCTAATTACACCTATATAAACGGGACTGCAGGGACGTTCACACGGCAGCTAGGCAGAGCCCACAGCAGCTCAGCAAAGCCTCTGCAGGCAGACAGTGACTGGGCTGCCTCCTTGCTGGGCAGGGCAGCTCTGAAAAGAAAAAAAAAAAAACAGGCAGCAGCACACCGGAAACTCATAAATAAAGCCCTAACTCCCCGAGACAGAACACCTGGGAGAAAAAAAAAGGGGTATATGAGTTCTGCTGCAGCAGACTTAAACGTACCTGCCCAGCAGCTCTGAATGGCAAACAGAGCTCACAGCTCAGCACTTGAGCTCCTATAAAGGACAGACTGTCTCCTCAAGCGGCTCCCTAACCCCTGTATATCCAAAGAGTCACCTCATAAAGGAGAGATCAGACTGACATTTGGCGGGCGTCCTTCTGGGACATAGATAGCAGAAGAAGAAACTGGTAGCAACCTTTCCTGTTCTGCAGCTGCTGCAGATGATCCCCAGGAAGCAGGGCCTGGAGTGGACCTCAGCAGTCCTACAGCAGAGGGGACAGACTGTTAGAAGGAAAACTAAGAAACAGAAATAACTTCATCATCAACAAACTAGATGTCCACTCAGAGGCCCAATCTGAAAGTCAGCAACTACAGAGACGACAGGAGGATAAATACACAAAGATGGGAAGAAACCAGTGCAAAAAGGATGAAAACACCCGAAACCAGAACACCTCTCCTCCAACAAGGGATCACAAC
>PVKP010000718.1:0-28293 GCA_004027715.1 Plecturocebus donacophilus
ATTTTGGATCTCTCTCCGCCCGGGGATGAAGTTTTTCTGTTTCTTAGTTTTCCTTTGGCGGACGCCGGTTCCCCTCTTCCCGGGTTCGCTGCGCCCGCTGTGAAACTCTCCGTCTTCAGCGCTTCCAATTGCTGTTTTCCTTGTGGGGATGGGACCAGCCGAGCCCGTCCGTCCCGTATACTCCGCACCGGGAAGCGCCACGCTGGGTGCCGGCAAAACAGCCGCGCCGGCCAAAAGAGTCACACCGGCGACCCGCATGGCTTCTCCGCCGGGAATCTCCCGGTCTGTGGGCAACAAAAACTCGTCGGAAAGTGCGGCGTCCACTCGTTCTCTGCACTTTCACTGGGAGCTACATTCCTGAGCTGTTGCTAGTCGGCCATCTTGGATCTCTCACCCATTTTGCTGCTTTTTAATTTGCATTATGTATTTTATAAAGAAATTTCAAGCCAGGCATGGTGGCTCACTCCCATAATCCTAACACTTTGATCTGCCATCAAGGTGGGAGGCCACTTGAGCCCAGGAGTTCAAGACCAGCCCAGGCAACATGGTGAAACTCCATCTCCACCAAAAAAATGCAAAAATTAGCTGGGTGCTGTGGCACACGCCTGTAGTTCAGCAACTCTGGAAGCTGAGGTGAGAGGATCACTTGAGCCTAGGAGGTCAAGGCTCCAGTGAGCCAAGATCACACCACTGCCCTCCAGTCTGGGCAACAGAGTGAGGGACTCTGTCTCAAAAAAAAGAAATGTTACATTTTTCATTAATTCTTTTGGTGTCAATTATACTTACTCTTGTTATTTGCTTATTCATAAGATTTAGCTTTCTACTGAGTTTTCTCTTACTGATTCATAAAAGAGCTTTGTGTAGTAGAAATATCATTCCTTGGTCAGGTGTGGTGGCTCACACCTGCAATCCCAGCATTTTGGGAGGCTGAGGCAGGTGGATCACCTGAGGTCAGGAGTTCAAAACCAGTCTGGCCAACATGGCAAAACCCCGTCTCTACTAAAAATACAAAAAATTAGCCAGGCATGGTGGCAGGCACCTGTAACCGCAGCAACTTGGGACACTGAGGCAGGAGAATCGCTTGAACCCAGGAGGCAGAGGTTGCAGTGAGAGGAGATCGTGCCATTGCACTCCAGCTTTGGCATAAGAGAGAGTAGGAGAGAGAGAGACGAAAGGAAGGAAGGAAGGAAGGAAAGAAGGGAGGGAGGGAGGGAGGGAAGAAGGGAGGGAGGGAGGGAGGACGGAAGGAAAGAAGGAAGAAAGAGAGGGAGGGAGAGAGGTGAGTGGGGGGAGGGAGGGAAGGGAGGGAAGGGAAGGGAAGGGAGGGGAAGAAATATCATTTCTTTTCCTGTCATTTGAATTACACATATTTCTCTCAATTCTTTTGTTTTTGAAGTTTGCAGCCTTATAAAAAATGTCTAGACAAATTCATCGATACATTTATTTACAGATCCTGGACTTTTAGCTGTGCTTAAAATGGTCTTTCCTATTTCATACTTATAAAAATATGTACCTATATCCTCATCTAAACTTCAACAATTTTTCTGTATTTAAAGTATTGAATTTGTCTGAGTTTATTTTACTGTAAGAAATAAAGTGGAGATGCATCCTTATTTCCTCCTTGAATAGCTATCCTGTTGCCCCAACTCCACTTACAGTCTATTTTTTTCCAGAAGCATTGACATGGAATATAAAATTCTCATGGATATTTGGTTCTCTTTCTAAATTACATAATTTCATTCATCTTTCTTCTGCCTTTTTCTGTACTTCCTGCCCTAGGATTTTTTTAATTACTATGATTCTATGACAGGTTTTAATATTTAGAGAGCTGAATTTATCCATTTTCCTCATACCCACTCTTACCAGTCCTCTTTATTTCCATTGATCTGGATTCTCATGGTTACTCTTTTAAATTCCATATTCTTCCATAAATTTGGTTTTGGATTATTTAGTTGTCCACACAACAATAAAAACCAAAAAACCTGTTGGGATTTTAACTAGACTGTTTTGGATTTTCAGATTAATTTGGGGAGAACTGAAGTTATCTTGGACAGAGACTTCCTATACAAAAGCAATTTATGTATCTCCATTTATAGATATCTTCTTTTAAGACCCTTTATAAAGTTTCACAGCTTCTTCACATTAAGTCCCACCAATGCTCAGTTTCTAAAAGTGTTCTATAGGGAAATTGCTATTTCCAATGAGGTCAAAGCATGGAACAAACTCAGTCTGGCCTCGAAGATGGACCCCTTAGTGCTGCAGAACCCATTTCATCCCATCTGCTTTCAACTCTGGGCTTCCGTCAAAAGGCAGCTCCCCTACTGCAAGCTGGAATGGGTCGATCCATTAATCAGTGGTAATCCATGGGCTGCATACCCAGACCTGTGCTAGAAGGACAAGGCACAGACCTCATCTTTAAGGAGCTTTTACAGTTTCCAAAGAGACAAGAGGCACACCCCATAACAATGGCATTTTATATTAACCCATGTACCATGGACTCTCTTTGATGGTAAATAAAAAAGAAGAGGTCTGGAGCAGTCAGAAAGGGTTTCGGGAGGAGATGGGAACTGAGCTGGGTGTTGGCACATGGATGTCATTTAGGTAAGCAGCGAAGAGAAAGGAATCAAATACAGGCAAGGGAATCATCAATCAACAATCATTTATTCAGCACCTCCTATGAACCCCATAGTGAGTTAGGCACAGGAAAAGGAGTTTATGTGCTTGGCAAGTATTTTTATACATTCACTATAAGACAAGCTCTGTGTTGGGTGCTGGAGAAACCAAGACAAGTAGGATTGAGCCTGGTCTTAAGGAGCTTGTGAACAAGGAAAACAAATCCTGAAATAAGCTCAACTGCTATGATGGAAATCTGTAGAGAGAAGAGCAGAGACTCTTAATCTGGGGACTATGTACTTCCTGGACAACCATGGATGAGATTCAGCAGGCCTGTAAATCCCTGAAATTACCTGGTGCTAAATTATCTGCTTAACCAGTATTGGCAAGTTAAAAGTGACACAAAACTCCTAGCTTCTAGATACTTGCATTTTAATAGCCAGATAAAATATATATGTAAAGACATCATTACTCTAGGAGTTGTCAAAATAATATTAATTTTAATTTTAAAAAAATTTTAATGTAAAAACACACCATTACAAAAAACCTAAGTACCTAGTTCTAGCCTTCCCCACCCCAAAGGTATTCGAAGAGTTTAGAGACAATACTGTGTCTTATGGAAACTAATTCGAGGCAGGAAGATTAGGGTTTCAATCATAACTCTACCACTTAATATCTGTGTCAAATTGGGTGAGTTCCATACGCGCACGGCTTCCATTTCCACAGTTGTAAATTGGGAATTATAGAACCTGAGGCATTACACAAGGTGCCCGCATGCCTATTGTAAAGATAAAAATATTTGGGAGGCTGAGGCAGGTGGATCACGAGGTCAAGAGATCGAGACCATCCTGGTCAACATGGTGAAACCCCGTCTCTACTAAAAATACAAAAATTAGCTGGGCATGGTGGCACATGCCTGTAGTCCCAGCTACTCAGGAGGCTGAGGCAGGAGAATTGCTTGAACCCGGGAGGCAGAGGTTGCAGTGAGCCGAGATCACTCCATTGCACTCCAGCTTGGGTAACAAGAGCGAAACTCCATCTCAAAAAAAAAAAAAAGATAAAAATATTAATAGATCGGGCATGTAGGTCATCTGGATCTTAGCAGGCCTTCTTGGCCTGTTCATTCCTTCCTTCTGCTTTCACACTTCAGAAGAAAATGGTTATGAGAAGAAAGAATTTGAGCCAGGCCTGAAAAGGATGGAGAAAAAAGGGCATCTCAGACCAGTGTGGACAACATGAATTAAGGGGAAGGGTCCAGAAAAGTCAATGCTGTTGCAAAGAATCAGTCCATTGCAGACCAGTTCAACAGGTCTTATAGTCTAGCCTAAGAAGTTTGAACTTTATCCTATACACTAGAGGAGCCACTGGAGGACTGGGGCCAAGGGAGTCAATCTCATAGTGAGGTGGCCCTCAGCCCAGCCTTTGCTCACCCATGAATCCCAAGATACACACAATAATGGTTCTTAAAAATAAAATTGTAATGCGGGCTAAGGCAAAACTTCTCACCTCAGAATCTTGTTAAAAAGTAGATTTTGATCTGGACATGGGGGCTCCTGCCTGTAGTTGCAACTACTCAGGAGGCTGAAGCAGGAGGATTGCTTGAACCCAGCAATCAAGGCCAGTCTGGGCAACATAGCAAGTTCAGAGCCAGCCTGGGCAACATAGCAAGACCCCAGCTCTTTAAAAAAAAAAAAAAGAAAGCAGATCTGAGGCACTGGATCAGAGATTCTGCATTTCTAACCATCACTCAGGTGCTGCTTATCCATGCATAGCCAGAGGCTAACATATTTTGGTTTTATTATTTTTATCACTATTATTCATGCAACACCTGTTGGCTGAGTGCCTGTCACGTGTCAGGCACTGTGCTAGGTGGGCCTTGCACAGAGAGAGGAGTCAGACATGAATTCTCTTTTCTAGTCGTTCACCATCTAATCAGAGGAGATGAGTTATAGACCTAAGCAATTGTAATCCAAGGTCAAAAGGGATAAATGCCACATTTCATTTAGGTGTTTTGACAATTCAGTGTTCCCAGTTAAGAGAGAAATTGCCTAGTGTTTACGGAAATGAATAAATGCTTCTCTTTCTTATTATTAAATGAGTAAAAACCTACGCTTCAAAATTGGATTTTTGTTACAGTCCACCACGTACTAGGCATCTGACCTTGTTAGCCTCTTAAGCCTTCATTTCCTCATCTGCAAAATGAAATACATAGTAGGAGGGCAGTTGGAGATTTGCAATAGAGAATGCTTGTAAATGTGGTACCTTAATAACTCATTTGGGAATGGAGTTGCAAAAGGTGGCTCTGGTGATTATTACTGTTTTCTGCAGTTGTTTTACAACTTAACATGGCTCTATTGGCCCAAAGATATTGTATTCGTTGGACAAGTTTATGATTTCATTCTAGGGTTAAGTGGCAAATAAAAATGGAAAAACCTTGAAGGGGATTTCCAAATCCAAGGAAACCTTCTTTTACAAAGCTGATGCTGAAAGAATGAGCAACTGTTGTAAATTTTTCCAGTTTTTACTGGGCCAAATTGTTTCAGCTGAGGAGATGTGGTTTGGCTGACAGTGTAGCCAAATGCCCCTAATAAGAGCCACGCTGAAAAGGAGTTCCACTCCATTTACAAGAGGATCAAAAGAGTTTCCCCACCGACTGACCCCCCGAGGTCAACTTGTTTGACACTGTGAAATAAATCACACCAAATTTATAATCCCAGAGTCCCAGAATTTCAGGGCCCAGAGGGATGTTAGAAGCCACCCAGCCTGTGGCTGGCATTTTGTGGACCAGATAAATGATGTTTAGGTCCCCACGCCATGCTGCAGTCTCCAAGCCCACTCATTGCCTCATTTCTTCAGCCAGTATTGAGTGAAGGCCAGCGGATTTAAGAATATGTAAAGACAGCACTTTGGGAGGCCGAGGCGGGTGGATCACTAGAGGTCAGGAGTTCAAGACCAGCCTGGCCAACATGATGAAACCCTGTCTCCACCTAAACATACAAAAACTAGCCCCAGCTACTCGGGAGGCTAAGGCAGGAGAATCTCTTAAACCTGGGAGGTGGAAGTTGCAGGGAGCCGAGATCGTGCCATTGTGCTCCAGCCAGGGCAACAGAGTGAGACCCTGTCTCAAAAAAAAGAACATGTAAAGAATAAAAAGATCCCCCGACTTATGCCCTATAATAAGGAGATAGCAACAGGGGGCCACAGGCACCTCAGGAACTAATATGGGAGCTGCCTGTTAACAGCAAACGGTTTCATTTAAAAAGTCTCTTTCTCAGGGACCTCGGACTGATGCTGCTATCTGTCTGAGTGGTGCTGCCATCCATCTGATTTCATTTCAAACCTCTCAAATCATCTGATTTCATTTTAAACCTCTCAAATCATCTGATTTCATTTTAAACCTCTCAAGTCATCTGATTTCATTTTCATTTCAAACATCTCAAATCATCTGATTTCATTTTAAACCTCTCAAATCGTCTGATTTCATTTTCATTTCAAACCTCTCAAATCATCTGATTTCATTTTAAACCTCTCAAATCGTCTGATTTCATTTTCATTTCAAACCTCTCAAATCATCTGATTTCATTTTAAACCTCTCAAATCGTCTGATTTCATTTTCATTTCAAACCTCTCAAATCATCTGATTTCATTTTAAACCTCTCTTTGTCTCACGTGTAAGGTACCTTGCACTGGTGCTGCCATCTACCCATTTCTTCATCTTTACAACAGGGATAATCCCACCCTGCTCAGGGAGCTGTTGGCGGGGATTAAATGAAACAGGATCTAAGAAAGTTGGCGGCACATAAGGACCCAATACGCACAGCATCTTTTGGCTTGTTTTTCAGCTTTTATTTTACCTTTTTTTTTTTTTTTTGGAGATGAAGTCTCACTGTGTTCCCCAGGCTGGAATGCAATGGTGCGATCACAGCTCACTTCAGCCTCAACCCCCTGGGCTCAAGTGATCCTCCCACCTCAGCCTCCTGAGTAGCTGGGATCACAGGTGTGGGAACCACCACACCTGGTTTTTTGTTTTGTTTTGTTTTGTTTTTTAAACCTTTTGGTTAGTTTGATTTTTAGTTTTTATTTCTTCTTTTTCTTTTTCTTTCTTTTTTTTTTTTTTGTGACAAGGTCTATGTTGCCTGGATTGGTCTCAAACTCCTGGGCTTGAGTGATTCTCCTGCTTCAGACTTCCCAAGTCCTCGGATTATAGGAATGAGCCATTGCACCTGGCATGTCTTTTAGCTTTTAGGTAATATTCATTGGATTTTCCCCAGTTACAGAAGGAATTTGTGTTCATGGAGAAAGTTTTGGAAAACACCGAAAAACACAGAGAAGGAAAATTCAGCCATAATTCCCCCGCACTAAAAGATAAGCACTGTTGACATTCCAGTGCACACCCTCCCTCCCAGTCCCTTCTATAATGAGCCTTGAGTCTTGACAGTGAATAAACAAAAAAAATTAAATATATATATATATATATATATATATATATATATATCCACACACGTAAGTATTATTTTTTGTTTTCCTGTGAGCTGCATTGTGGTGATTAAGAGCCTCTGTTACAGCTGCCTGGATTTAAATTCTAACTCTATTACCCACTAGCTCTGTAGCCTCGGGGAACTTGCCTGTCAAATTTCAGTTTCTGTTCCTGCGTGTATAAGAATCATGGCCCCCAGGCCAGTGATGCAGGTTGGACACAGTCATCAAGAATTGTTGTAAATGACACTATGAATGATGCCTTCTAGAACACAGTCATGAGGGGCTGTCCTAGGAACAGTGGCGGCTGTTGAATAACTGGCACAACAGCAGTTAAGCGCTTAGCCCATTCCCTGGCACAGAGTCAGAGCTTGTTAAGTGGTAGCAATATTCTACAGACATGCCCTGAGGTTGTGACGAGTGGAGATTCACAGAGGGTTGAGACCTCCACGGTTCACTGTTTACTATCGAGATTTGTTGAATGGCACCTTAAGAATGACCGGCTGGGGTCATGTCCAGCCAAGAAATGTTTCCCCTGTGTAGGTACCGCTCACCGTGAGCCTTTGATCCTGCACTTCTCAGTCCCTCTAAATCGCCCTTGGGCACTTCAAGCCTAAGTGACATAGGGTGGGCTCATGGCAACATCTGTTCCTCGATTTATCCCTCCTCCCCTCACCGCCCCACCCTGGAAAAAAAAGAATAATAGAAATGCCTCCCACACGTGGTTTCCCAGGGCTGCATCTACACAGCAGGTGAAATTTACCATGGGTTTGGGTGGTGTGCAAGATTGAAATGACAGCTAGAGGAAGCACAAGAAACTGGGAGTCACATATTCATTCAGTCCATCATGGAGCAAATATCCATTCAGCACCTGCTGCCTGTGCCAGGGCGTGGTCTCTCCAGTGACAAAGTGGTTCCCTGTTCACTTCTCTTTCAATCCTGTAGGTTTCTGAAAGAGGAATGCCTCTCAGTTTAGGGCCAGAATGTCTTCAGCACCTCTCAAGCACTGCTAACCCCCCTTTTTGAGAAAGAGGGGATAGGCCTCATTCATACCACAGTCTGGAGCTATCCAGGAGGTACAAACATTGTTTTGTTTTCATCTTATTTTCTCCACCATGGTGTTTTATTTATAGCAAATGACGCAAGTTTTAAAATAGTGATAGAAAGCTTCCTTTAAAAGAATTGAGATATCAAAAGCTAACTGATGCAAAGAAAAGCATTAAGTAAATGGTGGTCCAGATGGCAGCGTGATGAATGCTTAGGAAGCTTTAGACCTGATCCCTTTAAGACCATGATGACAGCTATGGACCCTCACCAAGGAAAATATAGGAATGTTGCCCACAAATTTAGCACATTCAGGAACGATGTGGAGCCCATCACTCAGCTAGCATTGGAAAGAGCAGTAGGGTAAGTCTCAATGCCCAGACAGCACATAGACCTCACCCTCCTCACTACCTTCCTCATCTTGGTAGCGGTGGTACTGGTGGTAACAGCAGCACTGGCAGTTGTAATAGTAGCAGCGTTCAAATCAGTCTTCATAGCTATACTTACTGAGTGCTTTCAATGTGCCAGGTACTTACCAAGACTAAGCTCAACTCATCTGTAAAGAAAAGAATTATTACGCTCCCCATTTACCAGGAAACCAAACCTTACCAAACTCAAATATCTTCTCCAAGGTCACCCAGCTGGGAATGCCAGGGCCAGGGTTTGAACCCAGATCTACCTACCTATGATGTCTGAGCAGGTCCTTAACCACTAAACTTTACTGCCTCAATACATATTTGTTGAAGCAAATAAATGGCAACCTGAACAGGTCCTGGTGGCCACTCTGCCATTCACCAGATGAGTGACCTTGAGTGAGTCACTCCTCTCACCTTCACTGACCCTCCATTAAGGGTCATGGCAAGCCATGATTCCACAAGGCAGAGCAAGGAGCATCAGGAACATTCCATGAGCAAGAGAAGCAGAGGCAGACTCAGGGCCAGGCTTAGGAACATGCACAGAGGGTTAGTGGCATTGTTAAAGAGTCCAGTGTGGCCCTGACTTCCAGCACAGAGCGTGCGGGCGTTCCAGGAACCCATACTCCCTGTTATATTTACTCTCCTCTCCGGGCAGCTTCACCCACCACGCTCTTCTCCAATGACAGGTCTGTTTGTGTACTCAGGGAAAAAGATCCCTGTCACACATCCTCTTACAGGCCTAACAGGCTCAGCACCTTGTCACTTAACGACAGCTTCTTGGTTCTCACCAGGGCAGGCCAGCGCAGCAAATGGGACCCTCCTAATCCCGGCAGCTACTGTGCTAGTGGAGGAAGGAGAGAGGGGGCCGAAAAATTTGTGGAATCTGTGGCAGCCTGGCAGTCCAGCCCCTGACCCACACTGCCCCGCTGTGGTGAGAGTCTAGGAAGCAGGCATGTCACAGCAGGGATGAGCAAGGCTTCCGTCTCTGACTTCATGAGGACTCTGAATTTTTTTTCTTGTTTTTTGACACAGCCCAGGCTGTAGAACAATGGCATGATGTCAGCTCACTGCAACCTCCACCTCCTAGGTTCAAGCGAGCATTTTGGCTAATTTTTGTATTTTTAGTAAAGACAGGGTTTCACCATGTTGGCCAGGCTGGCCTTGAACTCCTGACCTCAGGTGATCCACCCACCTTGGCCTCCTGAAGTGCCAGGATTACAGGCATGAGCCACCATGCCCAGGCAGAACTCTGAATTTTAAGGCTGAAAAAGACCCAGCTCATACCACTCAATTAAAGGAGGAAAACGGGCACAAAATTGGAAAGTATTTTACCCAAAATGATATGTGGAGTTAGTAAAATAGGTCTCAAATATGTTCCCTACAATTAGATTTCCAGCCCAATCAGGGATTTACAGGAACAATAATTATTAGTTAGTTAATTACTGTTCATGCAGAGTTGACTGGGTGACAGACACCTGGGATCCAGAGTGCTTATAAGGACTCTACATGTTTTTACCTTGCTTAATCCTCACAGCAACTCAGAGAGGTCAGTCCTATCATTAGCCCGTCTTACTGATGAGGAACTAAGGCTTAGGAACAGTATGAAACTGACCCAAGGTCACAGGGCTAGAGCCAGGATTCTATCCCAGGGATCCCCATTCCAACACAAAGGGGGGACTTCCTGTCAGAAATCACTGCATACTTGTTCAGCGTGTCCTCCTTTGCAAGAGGACAAAATAAAATGAAATGCAAATAGAACAAGAGGGCAAGATCAGTGTTCACCTACCAAACAAGTGAGGGTTAAAAAGGCGGAAAGAGCCCGGAGCTGGGGAGTTGTTGGGAAAACGTCAGACTCAGGCACAGTTGATAGGTGGATAAATTAGTACAACCAGTTCAGAACGCCATTCGGCTGTCAGTGCTTAAATGTGGAAATGACCCAGTGATTCCACATATGGAATTTATTGTACAGAAACACTCAAATGTGCAGGCAAAAAGTGAATGCATGTAGCTTTCCATCACTGCAGTCCACAATAGCCAAAAAATTGGAAATCACCTATAGAGAAGGCATTAAGTAAAACTACCTTCTATCCGGACAGTAGGATGTAATGTAGCCCTTGTAGGGCAGGGAGAGAAGTGAAATAGCACCACGTACCTTGACAGGGAAATATCTTTTATGTACTCTAAGCAAAGAGAGCAATTTGGGGAAAGGTATGTACAGTAAAAAAAGAAAACATTTTTTAAAATCTAGGAGGATTCAAAACAAAACTGGTAACTCTGATCCCTTCTGCTGAAATGAAGTATTTTTGCTCTATATTTAACAGATTTTTTTGTAATATGTAATTTTTAAATTCAGCATGTATTACTTTTGAAATAAAAAAATATATACAAATCTAGAGGGGAAAAGAAAAGAAGATATAGCTCCTTCCCAGAAGGAATGTCTAATCTGGGTGATGGACTAGGACTCAGCCAGTCCTGGGATAGCTTAACATGAAAAAGCAAATGACAAAATAACAAAATACGAGCTGCCTGTATGACTTCTATGGGGTGCAGAATAAAGAAGTCCATCTGAGTTGGGTGGGGCTCATCAGAGCTGAGTTCCTGGAGGAGAATGGACCAGGATATAAAGTATATTTAGAAAATGGTCACTCTTTATTATTTTCAAGATGCCAGACCCTGTGTCAAGTATTTTATGTAGATATTTTCATGTATTCACAGTAACTCTATGACACAGATATTGTCCTCATTTTATGGATGGGAAAATTGAGGCTGAGATAGCTAATTAACTCTTCTAAGACTGAACAGCCAATACCTCAAGAGGGGCTTCCATACGGGTCTGTGTCATCCTAAGTTCCGAATTCCAGCCACTTGACCACACTGCCTAATCAGCCAAGGGCAAAGAATGGCCTTCTTCTCAGAGGAATAAACAGTGTAACGAGCCCAAACCCAAAATGTGGCAGCAAATGCCCATGAGAAAAGTTGGCATCACTTCCTCACCTTTGGCTGGACACTTCTCAGGGCCATGGTTCTTGGAGGGTGCTTTGTAAGAAAACAAAGGCAAAAATCTAGCCCATCTTTGTCCTTGACAAGGCGCTTCCAGTATGGTGAACGTGAAGAACAACCAAAAAAGATATGCCACTTGTACATAGGGGAAGAGTGAAATTTACACCCCCTCCCTAACGCTACATTTGTTCTGTTGAATGGCCTTTTAGCTGCCATGGTGCAACACCACACCCCAAACTCATCTCTGTATTCCCACGGCTTGTCCTCATGCCTAGCACTTAGCAGGAGCTCAGTGTTTATGGAATAGATGAATGAATGAATGAATGAATGAAATGAACGAATGTATAAAAATTTAAATAACTATGACTAGCCTACACTGGTGTTCTGATCCAAAAAAAAATGAGACCAACAATAGTATCTTCCTCAGTGGCACCTTCCAATTATAATTATTCAATAAGCTAGTGGTGTAAAGAGTTAGCTCAGGACTTGCATAGCACACACAGTATAAATAGTGGCTATGATAGATCTCAGCTATTAGTGTTTTTTAATATTTGTGTATCCTTTAAAAGAGCCAGTTTCTCAGGTTGCTTCCCCATTTATCCATTTATTGCCTATTTCACAACCACCTTCGAGTTGGCACCAAACGAAGTTACAAGTTTGTCTGCAACGATCATGCTTTCCTGCTCTGGATCCTGCCCACCTCTGGCCACTGCTCCAGCCTCCATCCTAGGCCCTATGAGTCCTCATGCAAAGTAATGTGCTGCTTGCATACACATTCATCCCTGGGTAATGCACAAGGCTTCCAGACTTTATTTCCCTCACTCTACTTCTCCCCCAAATTTTCTTTTTTGTAGAGACTGGAGTCTCACTATGTTGCCCGGGCTGGTCTCGAACTCCTGGTGGCAAGCCGTCTTCCTGCCTTGGCCTCCCAAAGTGCTGGGATTACAGATGTGAACCTCCATGTCTGGCCCTCCCCAAATTTATTCTCCAGTTTCCTATTTTGTCAAGGTCAGTTTCCTATGTTCTTCAGACTTAGTGACAAAAATAAGCCCATCCCTCTGGACAGAGACAACTTCCCCCATCAGGGAATACTCGACGTTCATATACCATGGTTGCATTTCAGCTGGGGCCTTCTGTACAGTGTCTTAATCCAAAAGAGTAGTTCCAATGGTGAGATCCAAACCTAACAGTATGAGTCTTGTCACAAATCAGACCACAAGATGGTGCCCTCTGGCTGGGTGCAGTGACTCACTCCTGTAATCTCAGCACTTTGGGAGGTCAAGGTGGGTGGATCACCTGAGGTCAGGAGTTCAAGACCAGCCTGGCCAATCTGATGAAACCCCATTTCTACTAAAAATACGAGAAAATTAGCTGGGTATGGTGGTTGGCGTCTGTAGCCCCAGCGACTCAGGAGGCTGAGGCAGGAGAATCACTTGAACCCAGGAGGCAGAGGTTGCACTGAGGTGAGATCACACCATTGCACTCCAGTCTGGGTGACAGAGTAAAACTCTGTCTCAAAAAAAAAAAGATGGTGCCCTCCGATGTCTCACCTAGACCAAACCTAGAAAGTAGCCCACCGCCACATTTCCCCCAACCTGAAGAGGTCAGTATTTATACTTAGCGCTTACCTCCAGATATGGATAACCTTCTTTCTTTCTCAGCTGAACTCCTGGCTGACTTAGTCCTGCACCAGGAGCCCAGCCATTGCACTCCAGCAGCCACCACTGAGTTACTGAGCAGAGAATTAGGAGTCAGGCTCCTGTATTTCTTCTCTGTAGCATTTCATCTTCTTGATTATTTGAGATTTGGAACACACAAAATCTCAAATAATCAAGAAAGTGAAATGCTACAGAGAAGAAATGCAAGAGCAATCCAAAATCAAAGATAGGAATCCTTGTGGCATCTGTGCCAACCACCTCAGGAATTTTCAGCTACTCTCTGGGTCTTGGGGTCTCCACCTGCAAAGTGGTTGGACTTTGCAGGCTGGACTCGTCATTTAACAAATAGATTCAATGATGATCCCATATACCAGGGCCTTGGGACGCTCAGTCTGAGAAGACAGGAATACAAAAGTTAATATGCCACAAGCCAGGTGGTAAGGACAGAGATATGATTAGAAGGTACAAAATGTTCTAGAAAGTATTCCATTTTTAAAAATATTTAAATTGGTATATACAAGAGGAAAAATCTGAAAGTATATACACCAAAATGTGGTATTTTGGCACTGTGGAGTTTTATGTGCTTTTAAAATAGTTTTTATTTTTGCATTTTTACATTTTCTCATCTTTATACAGAGTATTATTAATTGCATCTTTTTAAGAAAACATTTTTATTCAAATCAATTTAAATCCCAGATATATTACAAGCTGTGTGACCTGGAGCAAATCATTTAACCTCTCCTGACTTATATTTAAAATGGAAATTGTTTTTAATTTAATATTGCTATAAAATGTTTTGGGATCTCAAATTCAGATGGGTGAGTTAATCATGTTTGTTATTCATAATGTCTCATCATCATGAGTCTACGCCAGGCCTCTCTCTTATTATATTGATTTATTTCCTTTTATTCTCATTCCCATTTCCCTCTGCCTCCACCCCTAGGCATTCTGTCTTTTGTATGTTTCTGTTAATTTGAAAGTGTTTTGCAAAATGCATCTGGTTGTTTGGTGAGCTACTTAAATGGTATTATGTCATAAATCTCATTCTATTTCTTACTTTTTTCACAAAGAACCATGTATTTCAGATCTTTCCATGTGGCCATGTGGACATGTCACCCAAGGCCTCTAAGTGCTACATAATATCCATTCTACTTTTCCCACGGAGGGACATTCCCAGGGAGGAATTTGTCTCCAAATTCCTGTCACTACAAACAATATTGCCATGAGCCACTCATATATGAACTCTTATGGATTTGTGTGAAAATTCATTGAGATCTGTGCCCTGGAGCGGAATGGCTGGGTTACAGGGTGTGTGTATACTTAATTAGACCAAGTGCTACCAGAGTCTTCTCCAGGATGTGTGTACAGCCTGTGCCCCCACCAGCCATGCACAAGGCTCCTCATGTCCCCACACGCCCATGTGCACTTGAAACTATCCAGCTTCCTAATTTTTGCCGACCTACCACGTATGTCCCTTTGTGGGTCTCATTGTCGTTGTTGTTTTTTAGAGACAGGGTCTTGCTCTGACATCCAGGCTGTTGTGCAGTGGCATGATCATAGCTCACTGCAGCCTTGAACTCTTGGGCTCAAGGGATCCTCCTGCCTTAGCCTCCAAAGTAGCTAGGACTATAGGCACGCACCAACACCCCTGGTTAATTCTTTAATTCTTTTGTGGAGACAAGGTCCCCCTATGCTGCTCAGGCTGGCCTCAAACCCTTGGGCGCAAGTGATCCTACTGCCTTGGATTACAGGCATGAGCCACTGCACTCAGCCTCTTTGCCGTTTTTATTTGACTGCCTACTATTTTGATTATTTTTTCATGTGTTCATTAGCCCTTGATTTTCCTATTTTGTAAATTTCCTGCTCATTTCCATTGCCCACGTTTCTACTGGGAACACTCTTTTTCTTGCTGATTGTAAGAGTTCCTCGTATATTCTAAATATCAATCCCTTGACTGTTTCGGACATTGTAAATAACTTCTCAGATTCTTGCCTCATGATTCGTCCTTTTGAAGTATTGTTTTTCCTCATCCCTAGATAAAAAAAAAAAAAATAGTCCTTTATGTTGTCCTCATTTACCTTTAAAACTTTACCTTTCACATTTAGGTCTTTAATACACCTTCTACTTTTCACGGAAATAATTCGGCATCTACTTCGTGGCGTTTTGTGAAGGATAAACTAACATAGGGAAAGCACCCATCACGGTGCCGGACCCAAAAGAGATGTGCAATTGTGGGCGATGATTGTTGGCCCTTAGACTGAAGGTGGCAAGCGCTGCCGAAGGAAATCATAGGCGCTTAGATGCTGTTTAACTAGATCAGGGAAGGTTTCATGGACAAAGGCGAAGTTATCCAGGCCGGCCCTAAAAATGAATGGCTTCATTCATTCTGAAATGGAAAGGAAGTATTCCGGGCAGAGGAACTGGCTCTGGGAAAGGCCTGACGGCAGAAACGCTACGGGTTGACAAGGTTGAGGAGGAGCATACTGGTGAGAGCTTGACTACTCACACGTTGCTGTCTTTCTGCCCGTGCCCACCCCCTTCCCCACTGCAGGCTCCCTGTTCTCCACCCTGAAGCCCCCCGACGCCGTGTTCAAGGTGGTGTTCTGGCTGGGCTACTTCAACAGCTGCCTCAACCCCATCATCTACCCATGCTCCAGCAAGGAGTTCAAGCGCGCCTTCGTGCGCATCCTCGGGTGCCAGTGCCGCGGCCGCCGCCGCCGCCGCCGTCGCCGTCGCCTGGGCGGCTGCGCCTACACCTACCGGCCGTGGACGCGCGGCGGCTCGCTGGAGCGCTCGCAGTCGCGCAAGGACTCGCTGGACGACAGCGGCAGCTGCCTGAGCGGCAGCCAGCGGACCCTGCCCTCGGCCTCGCCGAGCCCGGGCTACCTGGGCCGCGGCGCGCCGCCGCCGGTCGAGCTGTGCGCCTTCCCGGAGTGGAAGGCGCCGGGCGCCCTCCTGAGCCTGCCCGCGCCCGAGCCCCCCGGCCGCCGCGGCCGCCACGACTCGGGCCCGCTCTTCACCTTCAAGCTCCTGGCCGAGCCCGAGAGCCCCGGGACCGACGGCGGCGCCAGCAACGGAGGCTGCGAGCCCGCGGCCGACGTGGCCAACGGGCAGCCGGGCTTCAAAAGCAACATGCCCCTGGCGCCCGGGCAGTTTTAGGGTCCCCGTGCGCAGCTTCCTTTCCCTGGGGAGGAAATCATCGTGGGGGGGAGGGGAGGGCGGGGCGGAGGGGGGAGGGGAGCGTCCGCGCCGGGTAGACGCGCGCCCCAAGGGGAACCGGGGGGAGGGCCGGGGAGAGGGCAGCTGCTTTTCTGGCAGGGGCATGGGTGCCAGGTACCACGCAGAGAGCCGGGCCGAGCATGCTGAGAGCCTGGGGGACCCGACGCCGCCGGGATTTACCTCTCTCTCTCCCTCTGTGTATATATAAACGAGTCCTTCTCTACTTGTATTTAACCGTGGGTGCACGTGCGTGTGTCTGTGCGGTGTGCGTGTGTTCCGCATGTGTGTGCGCGTGGGGCCGCCCTGCGGGGGCGGAGCGAGTGTGCGCCCAGGAGGCAGCCGGGGGCGTTGTGTGTGTCGTGACTTCGTACCTCTCGAGCCCCTACTTGTACTTCACTGAAGGATGGCACTTTGGTGGGGCTGGAAACAAAGTCGGACATTAAAGGTCATTTCTCCTGTGCGGCTTTGAGTGGTTTGTGGACTAGCTGCAGGCAGAGCCTTGCGTTTCCTCTTGCTTCCGTTTCGGATTTGACCCAGTCCTGGGTCGTAGGCTCCTTTTTCGCTTTCCTTTCCCCTGCCCTCCAGCCTCCACCCCAGAGAGCCGCTCTCACCATGTCCTGAGGACAATTAGTGCAGGCCTCGCTAGGTCCCATTTATGCCTTTGCGGTTACTGACCTCCGGGACCGCACCAATCTGGCCCTGTGGCTGAACGTGATCCCCTGGACTTGCCTAATAAATCCTGCTTACCTGCTTTTGACCCTTAGCAGCATGTGAATCCTCCTGCGGCTCCTTCCTGCTGTGACCAACACTGAGCAATGTCAGGCTTGGTCCTGATCCCTAGAACCCCAGTCCCAGATGGGGTTCCCCAGCCAGTCCCCTAAATGGGCCTGTTTCCTGAGAGGGGCTGAAGCCCAGGCACAGAGAGGGACTGGTTCCCTTCCCTCCCTAGGCCAACACTCCACGGATTGTTTGCCTGTGCCCACAGAACCTGAAAAGACATCCAAATTGCAGATGTTTCTGGATAAGGTATGGATCCCTGCCGCCCAGCAACACACAGGGGCACAAGAACCCTCCCACGCTCTGCTAACTTGTGACCCTGCCTGGAAAAAAGCACTGAGGAAGGTCACACAGAAAGGTGCAGCATTGTTTGGAGCTCATAACTTGGGTTCTAGTCTCACTCCTACTACTGATTTATTGTGTGAAGAGGAGAGAGTTACATCCCCTCTCTGGATTTTGGTTCCCCACTCTGTGTAATGGTGGGGTTGATCCTAAGGTCTTTGCTGCCTCTGAAAGCTCCCGTGTGAAAAGAGAATAAAGGATAGTGAACAAAATATCAAACATTTTTCTTCAAAGATTCAGAAAAGCATAGAAGGAACTCTCTTCCCCCATTCCATCCCTTTTTCCCTGTCTACTTAGCTCTTCTAAGTTGAGCTTCATAATTTTACAAATGGCAAGGGCCTCTTCCATAATATTAGTACCTCAATCATTCATTATACAGGTGATTGAGAGAGAAAATACTTAAAGGAGAGAGAACCAGTGACTGATGTAGTTGAAAAGTGTAGGGGTGTCAGGCATTGCTGGATCCAGGGGCACAAACACGATTGTTGGGTTACTGACAGTCTCTTACTCTTTCCTGTAGCTTCCATCTTTTAGCGTGGCTTATCTTTGTATATTACCCTAGTTTCCTTACTTGAAATGCCTTCCTCACAACATTCTTACAACTTGATACCCACAAAAGGAGAAACAAGATTGTCCAGCAGTTCTATCAAAAAAGAAAAAAAAAAATTGGCTGGATGCAGTGGCTCACGCCTGTAATCCTAGCACTTTGAGAAGCTGAGGCAGGTGGATCACCTGAGGTCAGGAGTTTGAGACCAGCCTGGCCAACATGGTGAAACCTCATCTCTACTAAAAATACAAAAATTAGCTGGGCATGGTGGCAGGTACCTGTAATCCCAGCTACTTGGGAGGCTGAGATAGGAGAATCACTTGAACCCAGAAGGTGGAGGTTGTAGTGAGCTGAAATCGTGCCATTGCACTCTAGCCTGGGTGACAAGAGCAAGACTCAAAAAAAAAAAAAAAAAAGAAGAAGAAGCCAGAGATTTTGTATCACAAACTGCCTCAAGACTTTGATGAAGGCAATAGACTCTCTTTCCATAAAAATTCACATACCAAAAAACATTACATTTTCATTCAGTTTTGGATGTTGTACTCCTAAGGTCTCACTATCCATGGTTTATATGCTCTGAACTGGATTTTTAGTAATTATCTAGGCCAATTCCCTCATTTTTACACATGGGGAGACAGAGGTAAATAACTTTACTGGGTCACACCAAGGCTAGAAGTAGAACCCAGGTCTTCTGCCTCTTTGTCCAGTACCTTTTCTATTCCCCTGTGCTACTGTCCTGTAGTTGAGTACATCCTCCAACAGAGAGCAGGCCTCTTCTTGCCCAAAGAAAAGGGGGCCCTAGGAAAAGAAAAGCTCAAACTCCATTCCCAGAGAAGAAGGAATTGTTTGGGGCAGTTCTGAAAACAATTTTGTTAGCAGCACAAATCTTCCCATAAACTTTACACAGAAATCTGGTATCAGATCAGTCCATAGTAGAGTGGAGAGAAGACAGAGCCTCCTCACCCTCTTCCCCCTCCTGAGACCCTCGTTCTGGCTTGCCCCAGTCACCCTGGGGTTCCACGAAATGATGTTTAAAAATCACTGATCTACTGCAAGTAAATGGGATTTGGAGTCAGTAGGGCCTGGGTTCAAGTCTTGACTCTGCACGACCTTGGGCAGTTCATCTTGCTTCTTCTGCTCTAGCAAATGGACATGATCATCACAGCCCACCAGGGCACACAAAGAATTCAATGACATCATTATAGTATAAACACTGAAATGCAAATCACTGGGCAGATGCAAGTTATAATTTGGACCTTGGATATCTGAAGCCACAAGGCCCCAAAGGCATTTCCTAAGCTGCTCCGTTCTGATGATCTCATTTATTACTGGTGTTTGGAGGTCACCCAGGTAGCATAGAGAGGCAGTAGCGGTCTCCCATTTCTTTCCGGAAAGAAGACTGGCCAAGCAGTGGCTTACATCCCACATCAGGTGCTGGGGTCCAGATCTGCCCCTAGCCACAGTCTACATTTTGCTGGCCTTTCCAAGTCACCTCATTGTAGCCAGGCCCTAGGAGGACTCAGAGTTCATCAAGATCCCTCAGGCAGACAGGTCCTCTCTGTTCTGATCTCCCAACTGGCAGCAAAGCAGCCCTACTTTTTTCTCCCCAGCCACCCAGACTGCTAGGTCATTGTCACCACTGAAGCATGCACAGGAATAAATCTGCCAACCCATCAAGAGGCCAGTGGCTTGGCAAATGGAGTACTAGTTAATTTCTAGACTTGGACTCAAATTACACCTCTGCCAGTTAGTAGCGATGTGATATTGGGCAACTCACATCATGGGTCTAAACCTCCATTTCCTTAACTATAAAATAGAGATAATAGTTCTACTTGACAGGGACGTCAGGAGGATCAAATGAGGTCATGAAACTAACACAGTTGGCACCATGCCAAGTACTCGGTGAGCATTCCAGGAACAGCAGCTACTAACAGAGGTAGTCACTTTTCAATTATTTACTTGGATACATGAAATTTGGAAATCTGAATATAGAGACAAAAAAATATTCAGGGTTTTTTGGGTCAGATTCCAGGTTTTAGGACTCAGGGTCCACCCTGAAGAAGAAAGACATAAATAGGTCATCACAGAGTAAAAGAACTTTGTGGGCCTGGCACAGTGGCTCACACCTATAATCCCAGCACTTTGGGAGACTGAGGGGGGCAGATCATTTGAGGGCAGCAGTTCAAGAACAGCCTGGCCAACATGTGAAACCGTGTCTCTACGAAAAATATAAAAATTAGCAGGGCACGATGGTATGCCCCTGTAATCTCAGGTGCTTGGGAGGCTGAGGCAGGAGAATTGCTTGAACCTGGGAAGCAGAGATTGCAGTGAGCCGAGATAACTCCCAGAGTGAGTTATCTTCCTATCTCAAAAAAAAAAATTGTGTCCTACAGCACTAAGATGTGTTACTCAAAAAGGTCATCAGTCCAAACTAAAATTTAAAATAACATTTAAACATTTAATAAAAGTTATAGAAGATTCCAGATGACAAAACCAAAATGGGTAAGGGAAGCATGGATGTGTTAGGATTAGTACATTCTGTGACAGAAGAGGTGGAGGAAGGGACCCAGGACAGTGGGCCCAAGCATGCACCTGGATTCAAGGCCCAGCTCTCCCGCCCAAATCAAGCATTTACCCTCTTGAAGCCATCCACTTTGCCTGTAAACTGGGGACACGGTTAGCACCTACCTCACAAGGTTGGGCTGAATAATACATGCGACAAAACATGAAAGAGCTTGCCACAGAGTGGGCACGATTTTTATTAACTATGGGGGACCTTATGTATCCTCCATTCCAGCAGTTCTCACCTCTTCCTGGACCAGCAGTTCCTTTAAGAATCTAGTACAAGCTAAAGAAAAATGAACATAGCAAGCCCAAACTTCACCTATTATTTCTGCCCCCCTAAATCTCCCAAAGGACACATGGAACCCAGGTTATAGCCTTCTCAACAGATATGGCTTACTTAGTATATAGACGTAGCCAAATCTGGAGAAAACACACAAGAGTGATGAATCTGGCCCCATGTTAGACATGTGAACACAACACAGAAGGAGACCAAGACCCAGGCTTAGGGAACTCCGCCTGGGTGAGAGGCAGCAGGTCAGCGGGCAATCCCATTCAATGCCTCACAGGTAGAGGGTGGTCCATGATTGTCCTCACTTGGTGAGCCCCCAATGTTAGGCTCTATCTCCCGTTGGAGGGATGGGGGTGACAGTGAAGTGTGGTGAAGTACACTTGGCTCTTGCAAGGAGGTTGCCCCTCAAAGCTGGTTGGATTTGGAAGAATTGGCATCCTTCCACAGTTTTCCCAGCTTGTACCTGGACCTGCCTTTTCAAAGTTAAGAGCCAAGAATCTGACACTTTTTTCTTTAGCTTCTCCTTGACAACTATTCCCTTGGGCAGTGAGTGGCTGACTTCCAGCTGACTTGGCTGGAGTCAGAGGTTTAGTGTCCAGGCTAATTCACTGAAGTGTGGGTGTTAGGGTGAGGAGGGGGCACACAGCTGTGACCTGCCCTTACTCCCTCTCTGATCTTCTTGCCTTCCATGCCTGTTTGCTATTCTTCAAATGATGTGGGCAGGGAGAGCCTCCCGACTCCCAGCTCAGGACTTTGTGCTTGCTGTCACCTCTGCCTGGAGCCCCTTCTTTCCATGTGGCTTCTTCCACCACCCCCTTCCCCTCTTTGTTCAAATGTCACCTTCTCAGTGATCATCTGATTTCTCTGACCATCTAGTTTAAAAGTGACTTCCCTATTGCCTACACTGTCCAGCACTCCCTATGGCCCTTTCCCACTTCATTTCTCCCCATAGTACCTATCACCACCCAACACATATTTTTTAAGCTTATTTACATGTATATTATCTGTCTCCCCTCTGACACACACACTGGAAATGTATATTCCAGGAGGGTGGGGATATTTGTCTGTTCTGCTCACTGTTGTGTATTCTCAGCACTTTAAGTAGTAACCAACACGTAATAGGTGCTAAATATTCTTAAATGAATAAATGTGTATTACCTTGCATGACTGTGAAAATACTATAATAGCAGAACAGAGTGCTATGGAAAGCACATGGCAGGGGCTCCTACCTCTAAATTGGTGGAGCAGTTCCGGTCAGGGAAGGCTTCCTGTAAGAAGTGGCATCTGAAGAATATCAGCTGGGACTCACTGGGACTCACTGCCCGGCAACCCTGGTGTTTCTATAGTTAGTGCTCTCCCTTGTGCCCCTAAGTGGAGATGGGAGTCTGAAGGTCTGCCGCCTGATTCTGGCTCTGCCTCTAAGTCCCTAGCCTTCTCTAGGGCTTTATTGTCTGTACGGAGCCAGAGACAATAGCTAAGCTCTGTGGATCTGTCACTCCAGCTTTTGTTCTCCCCTCCTCATTGCACAATCCTCAGATAAGCTATTTTTGGAGACAACTTCATTGGGATTAGTAAGACAAACAGCTTTGGCCCTTGCTGATGGCCTTATTCAGAGAAACAGCATCTTCACAAGAGATTTACAAAACTGCTTGGGAGCAGAGGAAAACGCTAAAACCTAGTGACTGCTCTTAAATATTGTGTCAGCCATTACTGTCAGAAACATTCTATGTCCTCACCAAACACCACCTAAAACCCAAAAACCACTGACACCTATACATTACTCCATTCGCTCATTCATTTTTTCATTAATTCATTCTACAAACTATTCTTAAACACCTGCACAAAGCTGGGAGCCAAGGACTTGAGCAAACCTAGTCTTTTCTCTCATGAAAATTTCATTCTGAAAGGGGAGATTGAGGGCTCCTCAGCACTTTGGGAGGCCGAGGCAAGAGGATTGCTTGAGGCCAGTACTTTGAGACCAGCCTGGGCCACACAGTAAGAGCCTATCTCTACAAAAAAAATTTAATTTAAAAAACCTTACATACGAGGTAGAAAGACATTTGTGTAACTCACGAGTTAAGTATTAGAACCATAGAATCCGCTGTAACTGGGTGACAGTCCTGATTTTCCCATGTATTAATTGTGTCTTCTTGGGCACATCACCTATCCTCTCAGAGGCGTCAGTAAGATGGGAATAATCATACCTATCTTAAAAGGTTGTCATGAAGATAATTTACACTTGGGATGTAGCGTGCTTAGTACAGTGCCTGGCACATGGTATTTGTTCAGTAAATGAGAGTTATTAAGTGCCATTGTAGGCATACCAATAAAGAGCTTTGGCAATCCAAGGGTTCATGTCCATTTGCACAGAATCAGAAAGGCTTCATGGAGGAAATGGCATCTGAGATGTGTCTAAAAGATGTGGCCGGTCAGGCGTGGTAGTTCACACCTGTACTCCCAGAACTTTGGAGGCCGAGAAGGGCAGATCATCCAAGGTCAGGAGTTCAAGACCAGCCTGGCTGACATGGTGAAACCCTGACTCTACTAAAAATACAAAAATTAGCCAGGTTTGGTGGCGCATGCTGTAAGCCCAGCTACTCGGGAGGCTGGAGCAGAAGAATCACTTGAACCTGGGAGAAGGAAGTTTCAGTGAGCTGAAATCGCCCCATTGCACTCCAGCCTGAGCAACAGAGTGAGACTCCATCTCAAAAAAAAAAAAAAAAGATGTGGCAAAGTAAAAAGGGCAAGAAGGAGAAGCGGAGGAGATAAAGCATGATGAAGAAGAGGAGAAGATGGGGCTGGGAAAGGAAGCCAGAGGGAGGTCAAGGCAGCAGAAGGAGCCCCACCAGTGTAAGCAGACCATCATGTGTGGAGCACCGAAGGTTTGCCATAGAAGAGGGAGAGTCGTGTTTCACAGGGACCATTGGGAAACGAAAGAGACACGGGTGGAAGGAGGGACTCCAGGCTGGGAGGGTGGTTAGGAGGCCCTGACAACGGGCCAGCAATGAGGATTCAAGCAGGGAGTTCCAAGGTGAGATCTGTGAAAGGTGACTAGGTGGGTGGACACAGGACTAACCCAAGAGGTTCCATGTCTATAGAGTTGCCCCATCATGGTTTTCCTGTGACACACTGAATGGGTACAATAATATCCCCCTGAAAGAAGAGGAAAATGAAACTCTAGAAGATTTTTTTCTTGGGTCACATAGCTAGTGTGAGGGAGAGCCAGAACAATACTCCACACTGCCTGGCCCCAACTGAGAAATGGTTTCTCTTACTAGATCTGTCTATGTGACAGATGTGTTTCAACCCCAGATTACAATGCCCAGAATGCAACTCAGATTAGTAGCAGTACAGCCTGGCCATTAAGGACTTGGGCTTGAGGTCAGAAATAGCTGCATTCAAATCCTGGTTCTGCTGCTTGCCAGCTGTGTGGTCCCAGACCAGAGATTTAACCTCTCTCTACCTTCATTTCCTCATTGGTAAGACTGGCAGAATAACAGATCTTCTTCACAAAGTTGCTATGAGAAATAAAAGAGCCAATGCATGGAATTGAGAAGTACTAGGCATATAGGAAATGCTCAACTAGTAGCCAACAGTATTAGTGAGAGGTCAGCATTATCTAGTGTGAGGGAACAGGGAAAATGAAGTCTTAGAATTAGCCAACAGGAAAGCGCAAACCTTCTCTCTGAACCAGGGGTAAGAGGTGTTAGGGGACTCTCTCTCGAGGGTACATTATGCCCTGCTTCAACTCTCCTGAGATAAGTACTATTTTGGGAGACCTCACAATAAAAGAAAACCAGAAGAAAATAAATTATAAATCCAAATCATCTGAACAGGGGCAGATGCTTCCTGGGGCTGGTGAGCAAATGTTGGGAGCAAAACTAGGTCCAAGAGCTGGACTCAAGTAGAGACTTCTAGGCCAGGGGCTCTCAAACTTTCCAACTGCAACCCACAGAATCAAATACATTTTATATTACAGCCCAGTATACACAGAGAGATACAGATATGCAGATATAAATATACATAGATCAAGATTTCTCAATCCCTGCACTACGGAAATTTTGATTTGGAGAATTATTTATTGGGAGGGGGTGGGCACTGTCCTGCAAATTGCTGAATGTTTAGTAGGATCCCTGGCCTCTACCTACTAGATGCCAGCAGCAACCCTTGCCACCAGCTATGACAATCAAAACTGTCTCCAGCCAAATGCCTCCTGGGGGTTAAAATAGCCCGGAGTTAAAAACCACTGATGAATGAGATGTAAGAAACAAAAGTTTCCATGAAGGTTACCCATATTTACAAAATGTACTCTAATATTTCCCATTTTGTATTAGTAGATGTCACTTTTTAAAAGCGCTAATTTGGGACTGGGCACAGTGACTCAAATCTATAATCCCAGAACTTTGGGAGGCCAAGGTGGGTGGATCACTTGAGGCCAGTTCAAGACCAGCCTGGCCAACATGGTGAAACCCTGTCTCTACAAAAAATTATAATAGCAATAATGATAATAATAAAAGTGCTAATTGTGGTCCATTACCTTCATTTTACACTGGAAGGACCATACTTTAAGGGTCCTTCTACTATCTTAGGTGAGGGTATCCACTTAACCCAGGTCCTAAAGAACTCAGTTGTAACTATTTTCCAGTGTCCCCCATCATTCCCAGAGGAGACCCCCTGTTGGGAATTGGGAAGATGTTTGGGCTGGGAAAGTTACTTATTCTCTCAGGGTTTCTGTCTCATCCTCTGCAAAATGGGGGTCAAATGCCTATCTCAAAGACTTGGGTGGACATGAATGAGATAATTCTTAAAATAAGCACTAACTCTAATTGAGCCATCACTATGGCTTTACACAAATTTACTCATTTCGTTCTCACTTTGTTTCTATAAAGGAGGTGTTATGGTTATTATCATTACTGTATAGATGAGGAAAGTGAAGTTCTAAGAAGCTAAGTAACTTGTCCAATGATGCACACTTAGAAAGTTCTGGTGGTTTTAAAATATTTCTGCAGATTCTTTGGCACTCCTCTCATTAATAGGTGAAGCCCAATTACCAATGTCTTGCACTTAATGCAGCAGATGTGACCTGTGGGACTTCCAAAGTCATATAAAGTGATTCTGTTCCCACCTGTCTTTCTTGGAATGCTCTCCCTTGAGACCCATCCATCATTCTGTAAGGCCGATAGCCTCGCCGAGAGCCGGATGGGCAGCACCCACCCCCTCCGCGCCTAATAACACTATTATCAGCAGGTCAGACATCTGTGTTATCAGGCCGGACATCCTACTTAGCACCTGCCTCCTCCATGCAGGCTCCCCACACCCACTTCTGCATTCCACCCCCAGCCCCACACTCAGCACTATATCATGCTCTCAGCCACGCCAAAATTCAAAAATCCTGCCAAGAGCCTGACCAATGGCAGCTCGCCGAGTCCGGGTCTAGTCTCTCTATGGCCAATACAATTGCCCATGCTTTGATTCCCCACTGATCAATCTATTGCCATCGCCTGCCCACCTATCGATAGCCCCACTGAGCTACCAATGGCAGCTCACCAAGTCCGGGTCCAGTCTCCCTATGGCCAATACAATTGCCCAAGCTTTGTTTCCTCACTGATCAATCTATTGTCTTTGCCTGCCCACCTATCGATAGCCCCACTGGGCTACCAATGGCAGCTCACCAAGTCCGGGTCCAGTCTCCCTATGGCCAATACAATTGCCCAAGCTTTGTTTCCTCACTGATCAATCTATTGTCTTTGCCTGCCCACCTATCAATAGCCCCACTGGACTACCAATGGCAGCTCGCCAAGTCCGGGTCCAGTCTCTCTATGACCAATGCAGTTGCCCGTGCTTTGTTTCCCCACTGACCAATCTATTGCCCTCACTCCCTATAAAACCCCATGCCCAGAATGGCCGGGCACGACTTCTCTGGCCCCTCTTCCTCGGACCATAGAACCTCGCCTGGGAGCTGAATAAACTGGAATTTAATTTTTCTAATATCGGTCTCAATTTCCTCACTTTGATTTCGACAATACACCTTAGACATTCTATGAGAAAGTTCAAGCCACATGGAGAGGCCACATGGAGATGTTCCTACCAGCTAAGGTCCCGGCCAACAGTCAGTCTCAACTGCCAGACATGCAAATAACTCCTAAGTGAGAGTCAGTTGGCCAAGCCCAGTCAACCCTCATAATGGTGATAAAAGTAATGATAGCAAGTGATTGGGTACCTAACAGGTGCCCCAGAAATGTTCATTCTGTCTTCACAGAGCTAATGAAATGATGGGAAAGATTTGAGGTCTGGTATCTTCTGATCTTGACTTGCAAAGGCGTCAGAGGGCATAAAGCCAGGAAGAGATGTGCTTTGTTGTTTGACTTTTTTTTTCCCATCCAAATTAGGTAGGCAGCTTTGTGTCTCGGGGACCTCCAAAGCTTCATATCAACAACCCAGAACACTGGGACTAAAATCACAATGTTAGAACAACACATCAAAGAGGTAGACATTATTAGTCTCATTTTTAGGCTTAGAAAAGTTAAGGTAACTAGCTGAAGATAACATGGCTTCTGGGTGTCAGAGGCAGGATTTGCATCATGCAGCCAACCAACCTTGTCCTGCACACCCCCAGCCTGGACAATCTTTGTACCTGGAAGGAAACTCCTCTCACCTCCTGCTTCTCCAAACTCCCACCTACCTCTGCCCTCTTTCTGGTCACTAGCTTTTAGAAAACAAAAGCCCGGAAAACATACAAGTTTCTCCTGCTTCCCTCCCTCCCTGATATCTCACCTGAAGGAGAGAGGCACAAACCTGCTACCTGACTGAATCTAGGGAAAGGATGGGTGGGGGCAGAAACATGAATGAATATCACAAAATATTATCCGGTCACTCACTACCTAAATGGCTCATCAATCCCTATCCGAAGGCAGTTACTAAGATGCTCTGCACTGCATGCACACACATGCAGGATGCAGCTCTCTGACTCAATCTGATGTGGATGGCGTTCAGTTAATCCGGCTCTAGGCCACTCCTCAAAAGCTTATGTAGTGCAGGGATTGATGAGGAGGCACCTACTGCAGAATTCAGGGTTGAAAGTAACCACCTTTCTTTCCCTTCAACCTGACCCCAGAATAAGCCTGAAGGTTTCTCATTAAGGTGTTCCAAAGGCAGAGGCTGGTGGCTTCCCCACCAGGGCAGAGTGAGCAGGACTTCCCCATCCCAGCCAGATCCCTCTGCTGCTTCAGAAATCCCCAAGGGCTGGCCAGTCCCAGGCTGTGATCTGTCCAAGAGAACACCCTGGGCAGGGCCTTCCTCTCCACCATCCCACACCCTAACCCCGGAAAACACCTGCAGAAAGATGTC